>APFE031669940.1:57855-74038 GCA_000404065.3 Pinus taeda | reverse complement strand
TCCTGAGAGGGAAGACTCTGTCTTCCTCTCATAAAATGCGTATTTCTACCGAGTGACTGTCCTTCAGTCTTGCATTGCACAATTCTAAGGGACAATGACTATTTTCCCAAAAAATTGCGTAATGCAGTCACTCGGCTTGCAACCATTGCTAGTTTGCGTAGTTCCAGCAGCCAGTAGGCTAGCCTGGATTGCACATTGTGCAATTCTAGAAGCCAGCAGGCTATCCTAGATTGCGCATTGCGCAATTCCAGTAGCCACCCAACCTCCCCAGACATCCTAGATTACCTTTTACATAGTTCTGGTAGCCAATCTCCTAACCTCCTAGGAAAAATTGTGCAATCCTTGCCAGTCAATCCTGAGGTCTGTTGCATGTCATTCCTCAGTTTTCTTTGTTTTAGCTAATAGGTTTGTTGCCATGCATGTCTCTTTGTCTCCAGATATAGCAAGTGTTGGTCCGCCTCTTAGTAGTTCAAGATCAATGGCCTCTAAGAGAGAAGGATCAAAGGACACTAATGGAAGTGTGACTAGAAAAACATCTGAGTGAGTGTCTACAAGTTTACCGATCTATGAAGATACCAAGCTGATTGTAGACAAGGAAAACAAGAAGAAATGGCAAGAGGTCATTGATGCATTTGTAGGTACATTTGGGGAAGACCTCAAAGACCATCAAGTCTATGTGAACATCCACAAGTCCGACTTGTACCGAATTGCATGCAGGTATCTTGTTCTCCCATGCGCAAACATGACACATTGGATTGTCTCGGACACTGATCCTAAGACGATGACATTGAGCAGTGTTAGCAAGACGAAGATTGCTACCTTTAGGGCATAGGATTATGATGAGATGTATCATATGTCGAAGCTCACGATCACCATGGAGAATCCATTCAGCTTACCCAGCAACAATGCTAACTCTAGAGATATCTTGAAGAACTGGGTAAAGGAGCTAGCTAAATTCAGGATAACACCCAACTTGGTCTACAAGATGAAGATACTGCAGAAGGCATATCAATACCTGGTTATCATTGCATGTCATCTGTGTGGCCAAGAAATCACAGAAACCTTCCTAGAGAGTTGGGTGATTGCATTGGACCAATTGGAAAGAGAAGGCAAAGCATGAAATTGCTCTGACATGTTGGCTCACCAGTTGAAGGAACATGTAACGAGGGCTCGATAGCCACCAAAAGGTATGTAAGAAAGAATCTACATTTCTGCCTACATCTTGGATGCAATCTATGCCCATTAGGAGTTCCCAAGCTTGAAGTGGCATGGACACCAGCGGAGACCTCTGTGGACACTTATTATAAGTTGTTGTCCGAATGGAGCTTCAAAGGAGTTATCACAAAGTTGTCCGGTCATTTTGTCACCATAGTTTACAAGATGATATTTGAATAGGATCCACCCTACATGTCAAAGGCAACAATCGAGTCATTGGTCGACATAGTTGATCAGTATGCCTCACCATCCGACACCTTCATATGGATGTACAACGCAGAGAAGCATCCCCATGTTCTACCCAAGTTTTCATTGGACAAACTTGTCATGCAAAAGGTAGCATATCACATCTCAGCAGGAATGTCAGCTAGGCTGCATCGGAAGAAGAAGGCACCTTGGCCTACTCTTCCATTGTGGATTGGGTCTTACAAGATACAGACTTTCAAGCATGTGGATGTCGAAGCAGAACAAATGAAGAAATATCCATTCGATGCTTGAAGTTACAATCTGTATGACCCGCATTGTCTTCTGAAAGACCACTAGACGAGAGTATGGTTTAACTGGATCCACGGGGCATGTCATTGGACTAAGGAAGACCTGTGGAGATATTGTTACAACTCCTCCAGACTCAATGAACTGGTCAGCCTCGCTATGGAATGGATAGTGAAGCAGCATCCCGGAGAGCACCAAAAGCAGGAGCAACAAACGTAAACATACCAGTGCACAACAAGGGCAAGAGGAAGATTGTTGACAGCATCGCCGAAGAGAAAAGCTGCAAGTTCCGAGAAAACCCACTTATGCAAAAAGTAGCTTTAGAAATAGAGGCAAAGAGGCAACAACGCGACAAGAGAAACACGTAAATGTAGAGAGAGAAATGAAGAATGGAGGAAACAGAGAAGGAGTTGCATGAGTTGAAGGAGTAACTCCAGAAGGAATAAGAGTTGTGCAGACAGGAGAAGGAGGCATAGTAGGAACAAGTACAACATGGGGTAGAACTTGTGTAGACAAATGAAACTATGCCCATACAAGTAGTAGGCTCATCAGAATAGTTGGCAATAGGCATATGGGGTGAACCATATAAGGAACAGGACTTTGCTTAGGAGATAGAGAAAGCACTTGAACAGATGGATAGGATATGGAGCAACAGGAGTTAGAGAAAGACATCAACCTCATGCCTCACCACCAAGAGGTCGACCCAACAACTTCATCGCATCCAGACGAGGAGTAAGTCCCAAGCGACCAAGGAGACACTGAGATCCTTGGAGATCAGCCAGAAGGAGAGATGCACAACATCTCATTCGACGAGTCTCAAAATAGAGTTGTGCAATCTCACAGAGTGTTGACTCCAGAGGATCATATAGCTCCTGCATAGTTTGATGAATGAGTGATCATGTTTGACATGCACAAACATTTAGCGGCATTAGACAATGCTACCAGAACATATGACGAAGCCAGTAGCTCGAGTGTTTGCTTCTTGATAGTTGAAAACGAGATAATGGCTAAGGAGCTATATACGAACAAGTAGGGAGGATAATTGGTTACAATATCCACCCGAGCAGAATTTAAGAAGACAATATTGGATGGAGTATTGCCTCTTGACACAGTCATGTAGTTGTTGTATTCCAAGTTTTGTACCATGCATAAGGTAGTTGTCCATATCAACGGTTGGCAAAAACGATGTGTTAGAAGAGAATGTATCTTGTCAAATGTACATGCTGCTCTTGATTACATGCAAACATGGACAATGACATACAAGGGAGCCTCACTTCATTTTCCTAAGATGATGAAGCCCAGAGCAGTTGAGTTGAAGGCACACATCTAGAGTCAGATCCGGAACTATGAATATCTCCCGTGGCTCATCACTAGTCTACAGGCTTCCCATGCATGTGTATTCAATAGTATTGATGTTGTGGTGCATGAGAATGTGATCCCACCCATTGGAACACTCACGCAGGTGAAGAAAAAGGAAGAGGTCCCACTAGAGATTGACTCATACTTTGATGAGTTGATGCACATAGCCACCAACCCAGACTTGTTAATTACTGTAGACACCATGCACAAGTATGTTGCTGGTCTAGTGACACTCAAGACAATGATGCGCATGCTATCATACGAGTTGGACAAAGGAGACCAAGCAGTGTAACTGGATGTTATGGAGGCAAGGATTCGTTTTGAGAAATATGTCACCTTAGAGTACATAAACACCATCACAAACTACTGAGCTTGGCATCAGTTCGCTATTATCAACCACCATGAGGATGTCGAAGAGATGGTCTTCTAACAGTTCTCCAAGTCATAGTGATGTCTTATATCTCTTGCTCAAGCCATTTTTTCTCACATGGGTACGTGTGCATTGTAATGTAACGTCTTGTCAAGTGTAAGTTCAAGTGTCGTTAGTTGGATGCAACAGTCACAGAGTAGATGAAGAGTCATGAGGGTAGATGAGCTATCACAGAGGGGAATGTCAAGGGCCACCCCACCCTTTGCTATAAATAGTCCCCCATAACTCATTGTATAGGCATTTAATCAGCCAAGCTTCCAATAGTGCTATCTTAGAGAGAGCTTGGATAATATGGTAATGAGCCTTGTCTTCTCCACTGTGTAGAGCTTGTATATCTCTTTGGAGGAGCAAGCAGTTTTGGTTGTACTGTTTTTGCTATTGGAACTAGTGGTTTGACATGGATGTATTGTATGACTGGAACTTACACTTCATAATATAACAAAGCCAACATGTTTCATACATATGTTGTATTGTATTTCAACTATCTTGAGTACTCTAAATGATATATGTATCTGTTTTCTTATGCATGCATGTGTAGCTATTTTTGTATATGTACGTATGAATCTTTCCTAATGTGTCAATGGTTTAACCATCACTTTGGATTGCTGGCTTACTTGCCTTCCATATTGTGATGCATCTTTGCTTGTGTTCTCCCTTCTTAACTCCATGCTATCATAGGTTTCCAAGGGGCGCACTCACGTCATGCTCCATGTGTTAGAACCGATCATGAACCTTCCTTGACTTACCGCATATGTCACACCCTTGCTACCAACAAGGACATCTTACTTGCCTCTGTGTGAAACCATGGTCAAGGCATTACCCCATGAACCACTGCTAGGACTTCTACACCAAATGGTCTGAGGTCTAACTGGGACTTCTTTCCGAGGAGATCCCTTGACATGTTGGCGGGTCCAACACTGTCAACTTCGTGTTTACATGGATTAGTTATCATGATCCCTCCTAGTTCCTATTAGTAAAGATGTCATGTCATATTTCATTCAAACTGGAGAAGAAGACATCCAAATGGCTTTAAAATATGATCTGATCTATGCCTATTAGGGTTATTCTTATATCGTCCTCCTTAACCTTCCTAGGCTTGCTGCTTCATTTTCATAGGGGGAATCTCATGTTTTTAAAGGTGTTATTGGGTTAGTATCTTATCCTAAATTTTCCCCATATTTGCATAGATCCATGGTTTATGACCACCCTTAGGGAGGGGCCTAGTCCCACCTATGCATATCACCTCCTTGATCCTTCATGAGTAAAACCCTACCAAGGAATGAGCACATTTTACACATTTTCCCTTCCACATCAGTTAATGCGAGGGATATATTCTACTCATTGTAGTTATTAAATCATTATCGTGAATCCATATTATCCATATGTGTCACCTAATGTTCTAGCCCCAATGGTACCAACACCTTAATCTCCCATGCTTCATCCTCCTTTTCCTAGCAAACACCACTACCTCAATGCCAAGTTTATGCTCAATAGAATGTTTTCCCTCCCCCTAATCCGAAGAGTAAGGATAAGGGGAAAGTGAAGAAAAACAATCCATTTCATATAAACCAAGAAAACGAAGGTCGTCAACCTAATCCCAATAAGAGTGACCAGTATAATACCGTAACCTAACAACAGGGCAGATATCCCAAGAAAAACAAGCCTCTTTGAACCAATAAACCTTCTGATTGCTATGGTACCTATGTAAATTATACTCATGACTATACTCTTCTCCCTCATATGTGCAGAACATGTGAAGAACAAGAAGTTGCATCTAGAGGGAAGCAACCTATGCCTCCATCAACACCTCCCTCTACATGGTTGGCAATTCTCGAGAACCCCTTCCCTCCACAAGGATATGTGGCCACCCAAGATGGCTAGAATCCTCCACTTCCCCCTTCTCATTAGCTAGGGAATGGGCCTTACCAAATCCTTATGATGAATTCCAGAAAAGTCAACCTCCAAACATGGTTGCACCAATATGACAAACCTCCTAATAATTCAACCACTTATGTGAAACTAAACATATCCATAGAGCCTCTTTCATCACCAAATGGTACCTTACAGATCCCTCCACCTAAGGTTGATGTTCCATCAAAATTATCCAAAGGTGTATTACATTGAATTGCTAACAATTCCCAAGTTTCCTACGCTTACAACGTAATATATGACTCAGAACAATATCCCACTAGTGTGTCAACTGTAGAATCTCTCCACATATTCTCATCTCAAAGACTATATCTACTATTTACTTTACGCAATGTGGACCATTAAAATGAAAAAATGATCATCTTTGATGTTGACAAAATGGATCATACTCATATTCCTCCCTTCATTTCTTTTTAGATAGTTGTCTCCTTTACGAACATCGTTGTCCAATGTTGTATCATCGATGAAAGCACATCCACTTGTGTGATGTTCGCTAATGCCTGGAAGCAACCTGGTTCCTTTAACCTTTCACCATCAACTACCACTCTTTTGCATGCAATGGTCACCCCTTGCAACTTCTTGGTCTCTACCAGAATTTTCCCATCGTCGTTGCTGGCAAGGAGGTCATGATTGATGTGGAAATCATTAATGCACCTTCAATTATAACCTATTTCTTGGTTGTAGTTTCATGTACGCTATGAAAGTAGTTACATCCATTGGAATTTGTACCATGAGCTTCCCTCACAATGGGAAGATAGTCACCATTGATAAATTGACTTACTATGATCCTCAATCTCAAACATCACCTCAAAATGTCATTTCTTTGATGGCAGGTAACAATTACTTGCCTTCCATGACTAAAATTAGCCTATGAGTCAACAAATTTTCTTCATTGCAAGGGGCTTATAATGACCCACCATCTATTTTCAACAAGCCTAAATCTTCCATTGTTTTCATGCTCCAAGCATCACAGGCCACCAAAAAGCAGTCTGGTATGTCTTCCCAACAACCATCTCAACAACAACCCACTTCTCAAGACTCACCTAGTCCCTGTGAAGGAGTCCCTCCTAGACATCATCCATTTGGCCAAATACCTTTATTATTCTCACCACTAGGAGTATTCTCCACCCATATGATAGCTATGCTGAGTCTACCTAACCTTACTTTAGGGATCCTAATTTGGTATATTGAGCTTCTTGGATATACTTCGCCTTATGAGCTCAAACCTCTCATGACTTTGACACTAGTACAAGCAGTTCCCACCACTAATACCACTGCTTCAGTTCCACCAAAATCTCAACAACAATCCATTCCTATGGTGAAACTACTTGGCGAGGGGGTGAAACTAACAAAAAAGGGGGGAAGGATAAGGCAATTCAAGTGAAGGCCACTCCACATGCCGCACCTAAGCCTACTCCTCCATGTACTTTGTTCGATGTTCATGGCCATTCCACTAATAATTTCCCTAATCTACCCCATCTAAAGAGTGTGACTTCTAAGTTTGAAATTAAACCAAACCCATATGTTCCCAAGGTCTAGGTCACCTTACCTAAATCATCCAAGAAGAATAAGTATTTACACACAAATCACCCTTGCACTTTGTTTAACACATATGCACACTATTCTCATCATTGTCCTTATCTCTACTATTTTCATGATGCCCTTATAGTTCTTTGCGAGATGGATGTTTCCCATTATGAACCTTCCCCTCCTCTACATGTGGCCCTTGGAATCAATTTTTCTCATAGGTAGGAGGATACTCAATCCACCATCGTGATTCCACCTCCTAATGTGGAAATGATGGACAATTCTATACCCATTATTTTCCCGTCATCATCCATAGGATCGAAATATCCAAAATCCTTCGAAGTCTCTGAATGAATTTCTTTAGATTAACCTTTTGAAGTTACTTCAGTCTCAACATCAGTGGGCCTCAAATTCACTTGTCATCAATCTCCCAGAAAATATGTTGCATATATGAACTAGGTCTCCCATGATGATGATTGGTTCCATCCAGCCTTATTTTGAACCCAACAATTCGAGCGACATCCACCTTGTGCCCATTACATTGTCACATAATGTTTCGGTAAGGGGAAATCCACTTTTGAGGATCCAAAAGAAGCAATTATCTTCAACATTCCTATTACATATGTTAGTTTTGATTCTAGAACAATTCCTCTTCCCTATTTTTAAGAACTTCTAGAGTCCCATATCACTCTAGATCACTTTGGGGATGATTCACTTAACCATTCCCACATCTTACCTCAACAACCCAATCCCTAAGACATTATTATTGTCCAATCCCAATTTCCTCTACAAAGCATCAATTCATTATATTTGAAGCCGCCTTTGGTATGGTGACATCATATTTGCAAACCCAGACATCTAATCCATTTGACTCATATATGTTGTTCTACATGAGATTGAAAATCCACAGTTTCCTTTTTCTTATCAATTCTATCCATTCTTCCCATAAGAAGACAATAACAACAACAAATGGTGATGACACCATAACATGCATAACCATCTTATGCACATCCATACAAGTGTTTGGAATCCATTCTTTTAAATACATCTGGCATGTCCATAGCATGCTACATACCATACCCAACAGGGGGAATCATTCCCATCTTTCCATACCCAATCAATACCTTTATATATATATAATATATATATATATATATATGGCTCCCCCTTTGGTGTTCGTGAATTTGAACCTACAATGTATTTCGGTCATACGATGTGATCCTCACATTCATACATTGGGAAATAATATATTATCACCTAAAAAGTGATCACCTAACCATTTTCCACCACGGTGATCGAAATATGCCATGTAGTATGGGTTTTACACATTAAAAGGCATTTTCACCTTAGAAATTAAATTAAAGAACAATTTTCCTAAATTATTTCCTGAAATAACACAAAAACCTATAAGAATAATTAAATAAATCACTATTTGTTTATTATTCCATTGAAATAATTATGAAATAATTATTTATTAATTATTTCTAGCCACATTATCCATGAATAATTAATTAAAGCATTATTTATTTATTATTCCTTTATCATCACACATTCCTCCTATGAAGTAATTATTAAATCAATATTTAATAATTATTTCTAACTCACCTTGAGGTAAGTAATAAATCATTTTTATTTATTATTACTTTAACCATGTTTCTTAAATAAGTTAGTTAATCATTAATTTTTTATTTAATTCACTAAAAAAAATATTTTTTACCATTTCATTAATCTTTTCCTCTCTTAAATATAATAAAATACTTCTAATGATTAGATCTTGATTTGGTCTAATAATATTTTATTATTTGACAAGATCTAGATCTAATCTAGCATTTTATTAAAAATAGATAGTTTTTTCCCTCACTCGATACACATGATCATAATCATTGCCAACACTTTGTTCTCATCACTTACGAGCTCTCCACATTGAGTTCAACCAAAATTCTTCATTTTCTCATTCCAATCAGGGGGAGAGTAAGAAACCAATTGCAGGAAACATAAGGACTCAAAAGGACCCATCCCATAGAGGAGGACATTATAGACCCATGTATAGATTATCGAACAATTGTTTTTAATAATAATAAAATCAAATTCTTTCCAGTTGGTTTCAATTCATTTTTGCTAGCATATGTTTGTTAGTATTTGAAGTCTCTTTTGTAGGGTTTTCTGTTAAAATTGGAAACTAGGGCCACACTTCATGTGGGTCATCTTATTCATGGCTAATAATATCTTTATTATATTCCTCTCATCGAGAGGTGTAATATTGATATAAAGATAATCTAATTCCGATAAGTATTCATGGAGATATGAATTTATTTTGATTATGGAATTATTATCAAGCCGACCTACAACTCATGTAGGCTCAGAAACCCAATAGTCACATCTATTCAAAAATTACCAGTTGTGTATAAATACAAGAGGAATTTTCATCATTTGCACTGTCATCTTATCACATCTCTCTCTCTCTATTGCGCAAGAGTCTCTTCTCTACTGCGCAGAAAATGGTCTCTCTCTCACACATGTGAAGTCAGAAGCTACTGAAACTGAAGCTGCAACTGTAGATGTAAAGATTTACCTGCATGAACTAGAAGATATCTTTATTTGAATTGTGTTGTAGGCCCATCTAAACCTCCTCCAAAAGCTGCAACTTTTGGTGGTGGAATCAAGTCAATCCGATAGATGGTTTGCAAGATATCGACTACCCTAGTTTGAAGGAAGCTGCTGAAATTGAAGTTGCAACTGCAGAAGTGAAGTTTGACCTACGTGGACTAGAATATATCATCATATGAACTACACTATAGGCTCATCTGAACCTCTTCTGGAAGCCGCAACTTTTGGTGGTGGAATCAGGCCGATTCGACAGTCAGTTTATGAGATATTGTCTGCCCTAGTTTGATGATGAAGCTGCTAATGCTCATGTTGCTAATCTAGGGTTTGATACTGCTGATATAAATCAGATTTATTGTACTATTTCTCTCTGCTAAATTATTTAAGATAAAAGAAGATTTTATCAAAGGGTTTCCCCACACATTGTGGGGTTTGTCCCTAGCTAGCCGCCACATCTTGTGTCTCTTGTCTTGGCTTGTTTTTTGTCGATCATTTAATATTCTATCTACACTTCACTTTATGCACATGTGATTGCTAATCTGAAATAATAAGAAAAAGAAGTAAATTGTTATAAGCATAGAACATGCCATAACTTAACATTTTCTAACACCCTTTCTTGCAAATCTGAAAAATATTGTTGAAGATAAAGGTTTATGCAAGGTATTTTTGTTTTTTTCTTTATTGTTAGGTGGAACTTCACAAACCATATAAAAGTGTATTTTTGGATCATCTATTTAGAAACTTTTTACTAACACTTGGTGGGACCATGTGTCATACCTTCTGAGCTTTGAACCTGAGCTTTGATGCCACCTACGCTACTTATCTAGTCATCTTAGGGATTTGAATATGAGGCTCATTTGGAAACTCCCAACAATAAAACTTTAGTATTAAAAGGCAATGGTAGAACATTGATCCTATGAAACCCATGGAAAGAATGCCAAATTAGCATCAAATTTTCAAATTGACCCTTTTCTGCCTTTTTGCATAAGAACTTCAATTGGCCACAACTTTTGATCTATAAGGTAATTTCAAAGTTACACACACTGTTAGAAGGAAATTCCTTACCGAGCACTATCCATCTATTCCATTTATAGGAGCATCTAAGTTGATCTGCTGAGGTAGAAATGCCTTCAAAGCTAATCCATCCAACCATTATATTTATAATATTTTTTAGCTTCATCACCTAACATGTTATTTTTATGGTTCTCTACTAAGACTGCAACTAGCAAAAGACTCCCCCTGAACTTGCCATTCCTTGTAAAAATCCATAGAACCACCACCTTGACATCAATGAAATTTCTTTTCCCAACAATCTAACCCTTTGTCATTGATTGCAACATTCCCAAATCTTGTTGAAACATTGATGTCTATGACATATGGAAACTCCTCAATGATGACCACTCCTCATGCTACATTCAATATATATATATATATATAATATATATATAATATATATATATATATATATATATATATATATATATATATTATATATATATATATATATATAATATATTATATATATATATTCTCCCCCTAAAGGTATACTATTTGCTTTTGTATCTTAATCTAGTTCTAGACATTTTGTGGCGATTGACTCTTTCTTTTACTAATGGCTAAATACTCTCATATTCCAATGAAACTTTGAAGCAATCCAAACTACAATTGACATTGTTGCTACTGCAAATACTATTTGTTAATAATGCAACTTTGTCTTACTCTTCCACTATTGTTGTTTCTTGATTGATTATGCTCACTCCTCTTGAGCATACTAACCACAAGCTCTTCTCCCTTTGATATTCTACTACTCCAAATAAGGTTTGCTGCTTAAATAACACCAATTGTACCAATAAATTGATACCAATTGGATAATGAATCATGAAAACTCCCATGATTTCTTCTAAACAAAAGATGTCCGCAAAACACAATATTACTCAAACTTAACCAAGAACCACCATTTGACATAGCAATCTCAAATGGTAACCAAGGAACATGAAAAGTGAACCACTTGTTTTCATGAACTCGTGACTACTAGCTATAAAAAGATATGAAAATTAAATGAAATAAGTGTACTTCATATAAGATATGCAAATCCTTCATTACCTAAGAAATCAACTCCTTTTGAGTCCAATGGATGTTGTCTACTTTGTTAATAGTGCATTTCCCGCTCAGCCTATGGTCTCTTTTCTTCTTTGATATTTTTTCATATTATTTCTTACTTATGGTTGGGGATTTATCATGTTTACCTGATTTAATTTTGGGCCTCTTATCACACAATTATTTTTGTACATCTAATCTTTTTCATGCAACAGGAAATGTTGATTTATTAACTCTCCCCCTCAAACCATGCTAGTTTCACTTTCTCTTTCTATTGTAATGTTGTTATGTATAAATAAATAAATTCATTTTTCTATTCAACAAAGGGACTCAATCATACATCCACATTCATATGCGCCTCTCTATATATTTCCTTCTGATGCTTGCATCTGAATTTTTGGCTTCACTTGAATCCAGTATCTTCCTTTTAATGAAGAGAGATTGAGGATCTACTCACCCTAGGGATAATACTTCAAACCTTATTATTTACAATTTTTTGGGATTTATTTTGGCTATCCATGGCTAAATTGCACTTCTCCTTCAACTCCTATTTCTTCACCCAAATTCTCTTGTTGCCTTTTTTCTTGATATGAAAAGAATAATTAATTGAGTTGCTACTTTTGTTTCTTCCCTGAAGCTTTCACTCATTGCAACTTATATTATTAGATAATTCCGTGACAAAAATTAGAGGATCATGTGTTTTACCTATTCTCTAATTTTCTTTGAGGGAAGGATTAGATCTTTGTTGCTTCCTTTCACCTCTTATATCCAATCTATTTCCTTCACATAAAGCACTAGAGATGAACTCACAATCCTATACTACTTTGTTTCTTCTCATCCTCAATGGTTGAGTTGCCTATTTCTATTGCATGCTCTTTGAGAAATGCCTTTGATTCTAATATTTGCATTATACGTCCTTATGCCCAAAATTGCCATAGTTGTAGCCTTCAATATGACTTAGGAAAGTGGAAAAATGATTGTTATTCTTAGCAACATTCTTACCACGTCCACTCCTTGAAACATTAGGCACTCTTTTATGGATGCTACTTGACATGTTTTGACTTCTTGCACATTATCTGTATGCTATGTATTTGTGCCCATAGTTGTTGCAAGAAAAACAATAACCATGAAAGGGATTTTGATACTTGAAAATATCGTGTCCTTGGCGCCTTTGTCCTTGAGGGAGAAAATACATTTTCTATTTCTTCATGTGTTTTTCATGGTTGTTTGAATTGCTACCATATGCAATTATTTTTAGTTATTTCCTCCTCTCATTGCTCATCTATTTTCCTTTCCTTCGCAGTTGTTGGTTTCCAGCTCCATTTCCTTGTTGCTACCATGGACCTTTGTTAATTATGCCTTTTAGAGGCTGCTATATTTTGTTATCTTGTTTTTGTTTCTCTCCTAGCGAATGCTTTCATCCAACAATTCCTTTTCCTTTGTTACTTATGGACTTTTTACTTTCTCCAACATGGTAACCCACTTCTTTATCTTTTGCGTTCTTTGAGACTTATTCTTATTTCAAGCTCAAACTTTCCTTGATGAGAGGGGATCTTTCCTTGTTGATATTTTCACCCAAGGCCTTAATGTTCTTATTAAGATTATAATATTGAGAGAATTCCTTAATTTATGTCTGTAAGTCATGTCTCAATGAGACTACTTCATCTTGTAGTATCTCATAATAAGCTGTTTTTTTCATGGAGCTGATTGGTCAACATCACATTTAATCTATTGATTCCTCCTTATTGAGCATTAAGATAAATCATTTTTTTCCTCAATTTACCATTCTAAAGCTCATATTATTTAAATTCCTTTGTTTGCTTGAGGTTTTGTTATGAAATCTCCTTGATCTCTTTAAGGGCAGAGATGAGCTTCTTCATAATATAGATTATCTCATATAGATATTTTTCTTCACTATATGAAGTGCTAATAGAATAAAAGTAATATTTAAACCCCTTTTTGAATCTATGACATCCTTCATGGGCCTGAGGAGTTTTCCTTATTCATCACTACTAGGAATGCTCTTATCTTCTTCTATGGATGAACACTCGTGGGATCTTTTATCATTTTCCTCATGAGGCATTCTTCTCTCTCCTTGAGAGGTATTTTCATCAGCTATTTCTACAATTGTAGATATTTCTTCATTATTGTTAGATGCATATCTATATATCTCTTTAGATGATGCACATGAACATCTATATGATTATTGACCTAATTATTGGCATTTATCATAGAACAATAGCTTACCTTCTAAACTTTCTATCCTCTCTTACGAATCTCCATCATCTTGTTGAGATTGATGAGCAACAACTTGCATGTCAGCAAAAGGCCTTCAATCTTTTGAGCATTGTTTCTTTGAGGTTCTTTATTTTTTCTCTTCCTCCTTTTCTTTTTCGCATCCTCAACACCAACGTATTTAGGATTTGATTCATATTTTGATCAGAAATGTTATTCAACCTTCTCTTGAGCTTCATGACTACCTCCTCCATATATACAATGCAACTTATTCAACACTTCTTTTGCAACCTCACAATGTTTCACTTTTCAACATCTAACTTTGATAGTCCTCTCATGATAATCTTTCTTGCTTCATTATTATGGTCATTCTTCACACCATATTCTATGGATAACCATATGTCTAAATCAAGAGCTATTATATATGTATCCATTCTAACCTTCCAAAGAACATAATTTGTCCCATAAAAAATGGTACTCCTTCTAGTGTTGGCCAATCGTGATTAGCCATGTTTCCTTTTGATCTCCCTTCAAGTAGTTAAGTTATTCCTGAAGGAACCCACTCTGATACCAATTGTTGGAAATAATAATTAATATTGAGAAGGAAGAAAAATCAATATTAAGGCTAATGTTAATTTTTAACGCTATTTTTTTTTTTCTTTTAGCTTGGACATCATTCACGTGAGCGATCAAAAACATATCATGTAGAAACACTATGAATCAACACATGAGAACACACATGTTGGGCCGTTAATATGCTATTATTATTATCACTTTTGAACACTTATCCCACCCATTTCCACTATTCTTCATCATATCATTTGTTATAATTTATCATTTAAATCCATTTTATAAATAATTTATGATCTTATGGATGAATATTATTTATTCTCCTTTATTTCTAATAAATTGATGATTATGAATTATTTTATCAATGATAGTTATAATAAGTTGGTTATAACATTATTCACCATTTTTAGCCTCCAATGTAACTTACAGATTGAAGATTTGATTTTTAAAAGTGCCAAGACAGAAATTCGCTGGAATAAGGAGTGACAATTTTGTGGTTGAGATTTTGAGCAAATGAAGACGAATCTGAGAAATCTGGAACATGGGTTTTGTCCAGAATGGGCCCAATTAACTTTAGTGTAGAACGGTTTGCCCAAATTCGGCTTGTAATAAGAGAAATGGAGGGTTCTCTAAGCACGATTTTATCAGATTTGTTGTTGCGGCCGTCCTCCAAATCTTAGCTGCAAAGCCAAATTCGTCTTGCTTTTGTTGAGAAATGGAAGGAAATATATTTTCTTGTTGATCAAATGGTCAGAATCAATCCAATTTTATAAAAGAAATCATGTTGTACTTATCTTTATTGTAACTTTTCTCTGATCTCTCTATTTAAATGAAAATAGAGATCAGAGATGGGGATGACTTTAGGATGATTTTTGGGGCATGAAAAATGATGAAGAATGATGGTGGATTATTCATAGAATAGGGATTGTTGCATGCAGTAATTCTCAAGCATTTGCTGTTGTAATGATTCCACAATTTGCTGATTAATACATGATTTGGGAGTTGTTGTTCACTCTTTTCCTTCTGAAGTAACCCAGCAGCGTCCGCTGGCGGCTAAGGGCCCAGCCTCTGGTGGAGTACGCTGCTGCTGCTACTTTATATTATATTATTTCGTTTTATGCGTGGTTTGCTTATCCATTTTATTTGGTAATCTCGTATGTTATATTATTTTACATCACAGCTCTGTCACGTAATCTCATTTTCTGAGACAGAAATATCATATCGATTTTGCAACGCATTGTTGTTTTTTAAGTGCTGATATAAATGGTTTTTACAGGATACTGTTGCTATTCAATTATGGAGTGCCTGTGTTGTAAAATTTGACCATTGGTATTATTTTCATCTTAGAAATTATATTTCCTTGCGATCGCTGAATCTATGAACATTGTTGTTCCATTACAAAATACAATCGTATTCTTTATAACTAAGACTAATAATTGGATTACCATATCAGATTACTATTAAGGTGTGCCGTGTGTATTTATATTTGACTTTCCAGCATTGTTTCATATTCCATCATTAATCAATGTTATTCTATTTCCTTGTGCTGTTTGATTTATTCTTAGAGTAAAGATTTCTATTAATTTGGCTTTGCTGTTGTTCATTTCCATTAATTAAAGTTGCTGTTCAAATTCCTTTAATTCTAGTTTGTTGTTCCATTTACGGCCATTCCATTTTAAACTTGTTGTTCCATTTCCTATTTGTTGTTCTATTTTACTTTCTGCC
>APFE031669940.1:20849-43919 GCA_000404065.3 Pinus taeda | reverse complement strand
GGGGCAAAACTTTGCTCAAAAATCAAAGTGCTCAGAATCGCTCGAAACCTTAACAACCACATCTGTCTTGGCGATATGATCTTATTGCAACTCATTTCATTCAAAACATAGCTCATATGAGAAGGATAGAGCCTTCTGTCCATTTATCTAATAGACAAATTTTGGGTACAGGGCTGACTGGGATGCTCACTATGCATCTGTATGACCCAATCAACAAAAATAATATTTCAAGGAATATTCATTGGAATATTCACAAAATATTTTGACAGGTGGCCTAATCGAATGGTGACAAGTGTTAGCACGTTATTTGGTCAAGGGAATTGAGGTGGACCAATGAGAGGCTAACATGTAGAAAGCCCAAAGGTTGCCACATGCCCTCTCAAAGGTCATGTAAAATGTTTTGGTAGGACTGGGAATCGAACCAAAGAACTTTCCCACACAAGCCCCACACTCCACCGCTACGCCACACCTTATGACATAACAACTAAAGGCTTGAAGTTATATTTAAAGTTTAAGCACTGAAGGTTTGGAGGTAAGGGGCCAGCCCAAGGGGACTAGCCTTGGTTGCATGGGAACCATATGACCAGTGTTGAACATGGAGGGTGCTAGTGGCAGTTGATGGTAGTTTTTACAGGTCTGACAAATCCAACATTGCTCTGAATTTGGCAGGTTTAACTGGAGTCTCTTTAGATTTGGTGGTGTTTTCCTAGGGAAAACTGAAGAGACCATAACTTTTTCATATTTTGACCAATTTTGGCTGAGAAAGAGTCATTCCTAGATGATTTAGATGCTTTGAACACAATGGAATAGGTTGAAGAGGCAAAAGGATACCTCTGTAGATTATTTTTCTACCTTAAAGTTTAAGGAAGTTGAGGGCCACCAGGAGAGGAGGTCAAGCCTAGATCAGCTAAAGTCCAATTGGAGAGCTTGGAAAGTCATTTTTGGGGTTTTTATGTCTCCAAAACCCAATGGAGTAGGTTGCAAAACAATTGGAGCATTGTAGGTGCATGTAATAAGAGAAGTTACCATTAATACAAAGAGGGCCTAGCCATTGAAGCAGGTCCAAGGAGATGTAGCCCAAGATGGGTGAATTCTTTTATCAGCTTTGTGTTATGAATTGTCTTGTTTTACTTCTCTTCAATTTATTTGTTGTGTATGTGTTTTAAATAGCTAATTAACCTCATAAATTGCTCATAAAAGGCACTCAACACTTGACACATAATTCCTCACATTTTGGTTAATTTGAGATGATGCTAAACACATTTTTTAATACTGATGAGGGAGCTTGCATAGCATTAAGAAGTTTTCCCAAAATTAAGATCAAGTTGGTATCAGAGCATTGTTAGCTCATTTTAACCCTGAGATTGTTTTCCAAGGTTAGCTAGAAATTAGCTATTGGCTTTATAGTTGTGCAAGGGGAATTTAATTGTGTGCAATTTTATGTGTGTAAGCTAAAGACGGGAGTTGGTCTGAGATGTTTTTTTTCTCAAGAAACTTTTTGAAGCTTTGTGAAAATTTTTGATGCATTACAAGTGTGATGGAAGATTCAAGAAGTGATGTTTCTAATACATGTTCCATAGACAGAATCTTTAATTTAGAGATGTTGTAAGAGATGAATGAAGATAGGAAGGAGAACACTATAGTTCAAGAGGAGTTGATGGCCATGAAGGAGGAGAAGCAAGATCTTCTTTAAAAGATGCATGCGATGGAGATTCAACTCCATGATGCCAAGGAAACCCTAGCCAAGTATGTGCATGCAAATGAGATATGAAATTCAATTTTATCTTATATTTCCTCTCAAAATGAATGTTTCGGTGCTTTTGAAAGACATAATAGAGGAATAGGGTCCAAATTATTGATGAATATGGGTTATGAAGGTAAAGGATTAGGCAAACATGCACAAGCATATTTGAGCCACTTGTTGTTGAGGAAAGGCATAGGTATTTGGGTCTTGGTTATGGAAATCATGATGGAGAATTCCCCAAATCCAAGGAGGCAGATGAAGGTGTTCCGAGAAGGACTTTCATTACATGTTCATTACCTCGAGCTCGTGAAGTTTGTGTTCATGAGGAATGCAAAAGTTTTATACCCACTTTGCAAAAAGATTGTCATAAGAATGCAACTAGTGGAAATGGAAAACAAGAGGATGTTGAAAGCTCTAAGGCCATTGAAACCATTTTTGGTATTCCTAAGAGAGCCACTACCTCATCAAATTCACCTCTTCAAGAAGGTGACAAAGGTGAATATGCAAGGTATAAATCTACCTTTAATCAAGTTTACTTTCATTATGATAAACATGGTAAATCATCACATAAGATTTCAAGAAAAGTTACATGTTCCTTTTGTGGTTTGAATAACCATATCATTTTGAGGTGTTGGAAGAGGATAGCCATACACAGGAAACTTTTAAAACAAAAGAGATAGAAATCCAAAGGTCCATTGGATAATGTAAACCATGTTGAAAAGAAGATGCAATTATTTTGCACTCATTTCCATAAGCAGGGTCATCTTGTAGACAAGTGTTGGATTTTGCATCCAACCAATCATCCATGACATTTGAAGAAGGTGGAGAGAAATTTTGGCAAGAATGGAAAAGAGGATTCCATAATTGATGTGGGTGAAGATGATACACATGTTGAAGTGCAACTAAAATAAGTGCCATTGAAATGGTTTGGAAATAGATGGTTAGATTTCTTAACCAATTAAGCCCTTGCATTTCTTTTGATAATTGATGTAAATCTTGCCTTATTGATGCATTTCCTTGTTATTTGGATGCATTTCTTTTCTCCTGAAAGTATGTTTCGTATTGCATGAAGCAAGATGTTTGAAAAGTAGAGTCATGTTGACTCACTTAGATGAAAAAAACATGGCAATTTGCAACTACAAATTTACATGCATGTTGCATTCTTGAACTTGCATGTTTATGTGAGGAAGTATTTGAAAGTGGAGTATGTTGACTCACTTTATTGCAACAAATTTTGTCATTTCATCTCTTTAAGTACTCATACATACCAATGGGGTTCGCGTACTTGCGACTGTACTTGTCAGAGAGTTGAGAATTATTATACATGCATGAAAGTTTGTGTGTATGAACATTGGAATTTTTAAGAGTCTCATTGTGCTTTAATATGCATGAGTGATTGACTAGTGTTGGTCGATTTCTTTGTTAACATGTATGTTTTCAACTTGAGAATGTTGATCATTCACACATGCATGAGTGTTGGCTTGTGTGGTTGATTGATTGTTACATGTATGTTATATCTACTTGGAAGAGTTTATTTTATCTCCAAAGACGAAAGGGAGAGGTGATGAATTGTTTCATGAGAATGTGGAATTCTTATTGTAAATTGTCAAGTTATTGCACATGATTTTACTTGACTTGAAGGTCAGTTATTTGAAGAAGCATGTTTTGTCGACTTGTGTTTAGACGATGGTTAGAACAAGATCTAAGAGTACACGTTGATGTTCACATGATGTGACATTTGTTGCTTTGAAGAAGCCAAAGGAAGAGGTCGTTAAGTTATATTCTTTCATGAGAGTTTTTCTAGGTTAATGATGTTTTGTGTGACAAGATGTCGCAGGATTTTGGAAGGTCCATGCTGGAGAAAGAGATTCATGATTAGCCTTCATTCTCAAATCATGACATGAGAAACATGTTAATAATAGAGGATGATGTTGGCATTATGGCTAAAGTGTTGTCCTTGATGGCAACCCATTCAAGTGATAGACCACAGTACTTCAAGTTAGCAGCAAAGATTGATGATCAGCTATCAAATATGGAAGAAAATAAGGGGTACGCAGGTACACCTTACAGAAAGTGCGTATACGCAAGTACACCGTGAAGGGACCGCATCCTAATACGCAGATAAGCCATCCAGGAGGTGCGTACCCTAGTGCACACATTTCAAGGCAAAGAAAAGCACACGTGGGGTTTCTTATGTTTAACTAGCCGACGGTATTTGTGTTTCTATGGTTTTGGATCGTGGTATTGATCCATGTTTTTAGGAGGAGCTTGCCTATATAAAGCAAAGGAGATCATTTGGCTTATGTATGTGCTTGGGTTGAACATCTTATGAGAGCTAGATCTGAAATATCATGATCTCTTGGGTGTAATGTCTAGATCTAAATAAGGCGAATCTACTGATGAATTGAGATCTCTTAGGCACATGATCAGATCTATAGATCTGACTGTCTGGGTTGTTCTTGAAGTCTTGAAATTATCTATGCCCGAAGGTACGCAGGTACAGTGAAATAAAAGTACGTACATACGCTGAGACGAAGCGTTTCAGGTGCACCGGTACGCAGGCACAGAAGGGTTGCAGGTGCGGAGGTACGCAGGAATATCAAAGGACACAGTGCGTAGGTAAGAAGGTGAGCAGTTCAGTTACCTACTTAGGTAAGCAGGTGAGCAGTTCAGTTACCTGCTTAGGTAAGCAGGTGAGCAGTTTAGTTACCTGCATACCGTAAGCAGGTTGTACATGGGTGAAGTTGCTTACTTCTCTTGAAATCTCTGTTTATCATTGCTGTGTTCTGGGTTGGTTCTATTATTGTTGATCTGGGTACTATAGTTGACTGGGTGATTTTCTTATACTTGATGATCATTTGATGCTTATGGATCCAGTTTGAAAATTTATCAAAAGTGGTCCTTGAAATGAAGTAGGGGGTTGTAGCTCCCTTCCAGGAGAGACTGGAAAACGAGATAGAGTTGTAGCTCTCTGCAGGTTGCAGCCTGCATACTGGTAAAGGACTGCACCAGTACAAGACCATTGTAAAAGGAGTTTCTAATTTTAAAGAAGATAGAGACATATTGCAGCAGGTGGTTTTTACCCACATTTGGTTTCCACCTTATATCTGGTGTTCTTTTATGTGACTGTCTGTTTTTCTTGTTCATGCTCATTATTTTATAGTACTGATATGCAAAAATAATTCAAAGTGAAAATAAGGAAGATGTGGCAAAAGGACTAGATAATACTAATTCACCCCCCCTCTCAGTATTATTTTCAACAGATGATGGAATCAAGAAGCAAAAGTGGACAAAAATATGCCAAAAAAAAATTGCGGCCATTGTAGACCGTTTGATGTGTTGACACTACGAAGCAAAAGAGATTGTGAAAGCATTCCTCCAGATGTGGAATTTGGAACTGTGAAGGTAAAATAATGGTCATATCTTTCCTTGTTATTACTGATATTGAAACTCATTGTTGTAGTTCACTCATATGGGCTTAGCTTGGAAAAGTGGTTTCCAAGGAGAAGCTTGCATTGAATGCATATCCTGCAAAGGAGGAACATGATTCTCAGTGGGAAGGCCACCAGTCAGCTTTCCAAGCATTGAGGGATTACTTTGGTACAACAGGGTGTTTAATCAGCAAGTAGCCAACAAGTGTTAGATTGGGTCAACAACAAAAAGAGAACATTGGCTAAAGTGCCAAGCCATTTGCAAGGCAAGGCATGTTAGTGAACCCAATTTGTTTTCATGGAGATTTTTCCAAGTAGAATCAATTGATAGAACTTAAGAAGGAGAATATTATTCATCTCTCATCAGATAACCAACTTGTGTGGATCCAAAAGCCTATCAGTGGGAAGGAGTGATCAGAATTTGGATTAGTGACAAAAATTTGCTCAGAAATAAAAGTGCTCAGAATCACTCAAAACTTGGATGACTGTGTATGTCTCGATGATATGATCCCAACATAACTCATTTCAATCAAAGCAGAGCTCATATGAGAAAGATAGAGTCTTACGTCTTTTTTGTCAAACATCCAAATTTTGGGTACAGGGTTGACTGGGATGCTGACTAGGCATCTTTACATCCCAGGAAAAAAAATAATATTCCAAGGAATACTCTTGAAATATTCCCATAATATTCCTTGGAATATTCCTAGAATGTTTTGACAGGTGGCTCAATCGAATGGTCACAAGTGTCGTCATTTTATTTGGTCAAGTGCATTGAGGTGGACCAATGAGAGGCTGACACATGGCAAGCTCAGAGGCCTTCATGTGCCCTCTCAAAGGTCATGCAAAGTTTTTGGTAGGACAGGGAATCAAACCTGCGACCTCGCCTGCACAAGCCCTACGCTCCACCGATACGCCACACCTTATGACTTAACAACTAAGGGCTTGAAGTTATATTTAAAGTTTAAGCACCGAAGACTTGGACATAATGGGCCATCCCAAGGGGACCAACCCTAGTTCCATGGGCACCATATGACCAGTGCTAAATGTGAAGGGTGCTAGCGGCAGTTTGCAACGGTTTTTTCCAGTACGAAAAAATTGACACTGCTCCAAATTTGGCAGTGTTAACCGGAGTTTCTCCAGCTTTGGTGGAGTTTTCCTAGGGAAAACTAAAGAGACCATAAATTTTGCATATTTCAAACAATTTTGGGTGAGAAAGAGTCATTCCTAGATGATTTGGATGCTCTAAACACAATGGAATAGGTTTTAGAGGCAGAAAGGCACTTTTATACATGATTTTTCTACGTTGAAGTTTAAGGAAGCCTAAGACCACCACGAGAGGAGGTCAAGCCTAGATCAACCGAAGTCCAATTCCAGAGCTTGGATAGTCATTTTGGGGTTTTTTGGTCTTCTGAATCCAATGAAGCAGGTTTCAAAGCCATTAGAGCATTTCAGGTGCATGTAATCAGAGAATTGACCATTAATCCAAAGAGGGCCTAGCCATTGAAGCAGGTCCAAGGAGATGTAGCCCAGGAGGAGTGAACTCCTTCATCAACATTGTGTTATGAATTGTTGTATTTTACTTCTCTACAATTTAGTTGTTATGTATGTGTTTTAAATAGCTAATTAACCTCATAAATTTCTCATAAAAGATACTCAATGCTTGACACATAATTCCTCACATTTTGGTTAATTTGAGATGATCCAAATCACATTTTTCTAATATTGATGAGGGAGCTTGCATAGAATTAATAATTTTTCCCAACATTCAGATCAACTACTAATGCCATGCATGGGGGCTTCGCTGGGGAGAAATACCATATGATGTGCGTTCATATTGGGGGATATATATTGAGGAAGAAATGACATAATATATTGAGCATATAATAGGGGATAAAGGGTTTTTATATTGTCAGGTATAAAAAAATGGAGCTCAAAGATAATGAAAACTATAAAGGGGTATTAAAAATGTTAATGAAAAAATGGATACCTACAATATCTAGTGAAAGTAGGTTTATTTTTTTAAATTGGCAAGGTGTATTGGGTTTGCATTCGTAGGGGGTTAAATAATGTCATTTTTAAAGGTATTTTCCAATATGTAGTCAAATTAGGGATATTAGTTAGTATGCCATAAACACACATGCTATGTCAAAGGTTCATTGAGTGAATCCCCCATGATGTCATGCTGACATCAAAATGCCACCATGGATCCTCCTATGATCCATGTCATTTGAGTATGCTAATGAGATTGTGTCATGTGGCCTCCATCCACTTGCTCTCGCTAACACCTACCCATGACATTGTTGTGAAGGCAAGGGTTCCTACACTTAGTTTTTCATTGAATTCACATTATCCAAATTTTAAATCCTATTCTTTAATTTTAATGATAAAAAAATTCAATACCTTTCCATCTCCCATACCCATCTCCTTGGGATTTAAAACATGAGCTCCCTTTAGAACTCCCAAGAAATAAATGTCAAGATGATGTGTTGACAATGGGCCCAAAGCACCTTCACAAACCTCCAGGATTATATGTTTAGCCTTGCATCATTTATACGACTGAGTCCTACCACTTGCATGCCACCTTGTTCTTCTCATCTTATCACCTCGAGACTTTAGACTTAAGCCACTATTGGAAACTTCGAGATAAAAATGTATTGATGTGAATATACAAGGAAACAGATGGAGAAGGATTTAGTCAGTAGATGGGGAAAGTTCTTATCCCAAACCTTGGAACCCTAGTACATTGGTGCAATGTGATTCAAAGGAATATTTTAGGGAAAAGTCATCAAGGTTGTGAGTCCCTAGTGGGAACATGCTTTATACCACGTTATATTTGAACTTGATCTCTGCTACCACCTATGTTTCTTATCCAGTAACCCCTGAGATTTGAATATGAGGCTCATTTAGAATCTATGAGGACTAAAATATTGAGATTAAAAGTCTAGGGTGGAACATTGAGCCTATGGAAACCATGGCAAGAACACCAAATTAACACCAATTTCCAAATTGACCCTTTTGTGCCTTTTGTCCTAATAACTTCAACTAGCCATAAATTTTGATCTAGAAGGTTTTTTCTAGAGTTCTACACACCATTGGAAAGGTCTTCTCGAGAACTACCCATCTGTGATATTTCTAAGATCATTTAAAATTATATGCTAAGGAATAAATTCCTTCAAATATAAGTCATCCAACCATAATAGTTATAGTATTGTTTAGCTTCATCACTTAACTTGCTGCTATGATGGTTCTCTACTAAAAACTAGAGCTACCAAAAGAATCCCCCTAAACCTGACATACCTTGGTAAACTCCATAGAGTCACCACCTTTTATTTCAATGACAACATTTTTCCCAACAACCCTTGGGTGTGTAACTAAGCTCATCTTTCCTTTCTTATGTTTCTTAACCTTTGTTTACATTTTAGTTATTTCCATAGTTGCAATAATTAAATTCTATCTCGAGTTATCAAACATTCAAAGTTGGTATTATATCTTCAATCAATTTTTATTTTTTATTTTGTTCTTATAAAAATAAACAAGAAAAAATAAAGTCGAGGACTAGATTCTAATATTAGGTGGCTAAGGAAGAGTTAGAATAAATTTTCGTGAAGTTTGCAGAAGAAATGAGGTATCATGTGCAAGGAAAATGTCTAATATTACTTGATTCTTTATTATTTATCCAATTATTTCACAGAAAAAATAAGATCATATAAACATTAAATGAAGGCCACAACTATACCCTAGAATATAACTACTGCAATAAAGTGAAATTTCATACTTCATTAACCAATATCAAGTTAGCATTCATTATGCAACTCATGCATGGATTGAAAGAATATAGAACATACACCAAAAATATATGACAATATTTTTTAGGAAGGATCATTTTAATTCATGATTCACTTGTACAATGTGGATGGAAATCCTTTTTCAAGAAACTTATGTTGCAAGCCTTTCTACATTCAAAAGTATAGGATAGATTTCTAAGAGATGTTACACACATAAAAAATCCACCCAAGATGGGAATGAAACATGTTATTGATTTCAAATCAAAGGTCCTATAATGATGCAACCTTATTTGTATGTAAATTTTATGTAGTCCAAGATTTAAAGGCTTGTAGAGGAACTCTTGAAAGATAATATAACAACTTCTAGTAAGAGGCCTTAAGCTACCATGAATAGGTAGACTACCAATATTGAAGGATGATATGACATTAAGCCACATGGAGATGAAATGGGAAACTTAAGAGATAGGTGGCCCTATGATACCACGAATAGATAGACTAGTAAGATTGAAGGATGATATAACATTAGGCCACATGGATGAAAATGTTATATTTAATATAAAAACTTGCAAGCTTGAAGGATGACATAGCATTAGGCCACATGGAGGACAATGAGATACTTAAGATAATGGTGGTGTTATGTTACCTTGAATAGGTAGACTAATAGTCTCGAAGGATGATATGACATTATACCACATGGAGGATAATGGGACTCTTAAGAGATAGGTTGTAGATCAATCTAATTATATATGGATTCAATGGATAACATGTCAATGAGATAAGGATGGCATAGCATGGGTGTATTCCTCAAGTTCAATTGGAAATGTGTTCCAATATAAATCTTACGGTCTCAGTGTTCACTAATGATGTCGTATAAACTTACAAGGGGTAGAACCCAATTAGATTTCAACATTTTAATAGTATATAAATTGTACTTCAATGAGTGAGCAAAAAATTGTCATAAATAATGTTGAATGTGTACTAAAAAATGCTAAATATATTACGTATCCCTAAAATTGCATGCATTTACACCATGATTCTAATGCTAAGCAAGGTTCCACTATACCAACATGTGTGGTACACTAAACAAGTAGGTTATTGCTACTATTGCATGAATGGTGGAAATGGATGTTGATGCATGTCGTAGTGTTGAGGGCTTTCTATCCAAGGGTAGAAGTTGCACACATGAAACAACTAGATATAAAAAAAGAATCATACAATAGAATATATATGTATATGTTTATGTGTGTACGTATATAAGGAAGAATAAATAAATGATCAAGATGCTAACCTCCATTAAACATTCATGTCCAATGGCCTCCATTGGCCCATAACAAGTTATCTCATGACTTAAGAATTTGTCAACATCACATTAACAAGGATGAGAATGCATAGTGTGTCCATGTGTCCTCTCTTGGACATACTTTATTGTAGGGTATAAAGTCCCAATCCACCCCCCAACATCAATTGAAGGTCCCCCTTATCGAGCTAGTGTTATGAAAGTGCTATGTTTCACTAAGCTATGTGTTAAGATGGAAATGGAAAATTGTCTAGCTAATGTCTTTTGATATGGGAGGATATATGGGTAGGGGGCTAAACCGTTACCTAGGAGGACAAGGACATAACAATGTGTCATACCTAGCATTTTTTCAATCATGTGTAGACCCATGACCCACCCCCTACAATTCACCAATGTCAAAGTGCTTGACATAGTGATATAAAATAAATTAAGCTCGTAATTTCCTAAGGAAATACAAAGGAACCTCCCAATTATTTTATGGAGTTTTTTCAAAAAACCGTAAACCAACTATCCTTTTGATTGTTTACAAATGTAAGTTAGGTGTATTAGTTCATGGAAATTCATTTCTTTGTGACTAGAGGTTGTGTTCTAGTTCTAGGGTCAACAAAGAATGTTATTAAATTTTGTTTTGAAATGTTGAGGCCTTTCACCCAATTTCTATTTATGGCCATCATATAATTGTCAAATATTCTATCCATATAATTAGAAACGTGTGTTAATTAGCCATGGGAATTTGCAATTGAAGTAATAATGGTATCTAGTGATGTGGCTATTGAAAGTTGTGAGGGATCTTCATTATTTATTTAGCCTTGTATGATGGTTCTTAATGACTTCCAACTTGTGTTAATTTCAAATTTTGTGTTCCTAGATTTGGGTCGGGGTTTGGTTTTTCTTGTGGTGATAGTGGGTCTAGGTTTTCTCTTGGCAAGGCTCCATGTTATTTAAATATATTGAATTTTAACATAGAATAATTAAAATATTATTTCTTTTTTATAACTAAAACTAATATGAAATACAAAAATAATATGGTTTAGAAACTTATTAGGAACAAAACAAACACCACATTAATAGAGTCCTATAATACCTCCCTAAGCTCCCCTTAATTCGCGCTCAATTTCCTCAAAAAATCACAAAAACATGTGGTGTATTCAATTGGTAACAATGGAGATACCACAACACTTTGTTCAATTTACATTACAACAATGCAAATTCATTTTTGGGAATGTGCACCCATTCTTGTAGAATCCGAATTGACATTGAGTTGTCAGCTTTCCTGGTAGTTCAAAGATTGTCGAGGTTGTAGACTCATGAAAAATTCTAAGAGTGTGAGTGTATTCATGTGTGTGCATGTTCTTGGATACCCCATTGCGCCATTTTTTTACCATCATATTTCCATGAGCACCCATATTTTTTTTTATAATAAGTATGTTACACATATAGTTCGATTACCTTACCTTTTCAACAAGATCACAAACTCAATCACCATAGAAGAAGAAAAAAAAGACGACAATATCCTCTCATTTTGTACTAGATTGAATGTGGCATTTCCCCTTCAAAAACAACTCTATCTAGCAAGATCACAAACTCAATCACGATAGAGAAAAAATGACAATATCCTCTCATTTCATGCTAGATTGCAAGTGACATTCCCCCTTCAAAAACAACTCTATATGTTTTGAAGATTTAGCATACTTAACAAGTATGTTTACACATATTTATGGCATACATATCATGTACACAAAATACAAAAAAACATGATAGCTTCCCTCAATTAAAGAAAAATACTTTTATAAATTCCCTTTTCTAATATATTACAATATTTATCTTATTTATAACTATTATAACCTCAATTTTAATATTACAAAAATAATAATTTAAATAATAAAACTTGAAAGTGTTATAAACTTTCTATCTTATTTTTAAAATATTTCACTATATAGTATATAGATAAGTAATATAGTATTAATTTGAAAGTGTTATAAACTTTTTATCTTATTTTTACAATATTTCACTATATTCCAATTAATAATAAAATAATTTTGATAGGAAATATTATTTACCAATATATATTCATCTTAATTTTGAATCTATCAAACACAAGAGGGATCAAATCTCTGGAGTTCCAAACCTCTTTTTGAGTGTAAACCTTGATCCAAACCCAATTTTGAGTGTAAAAATTGAGAAAAGGTTTATATCTAGAGAGTTTTGATTCCTCTAAAGTTTAGTAATTCCAAAGTTAAAAGTGAATTGATAGTGATTCTTTATAATATTACTATATTTATATAACTTTCACATATCTCTACATAAAAACATTCTTATTTTTAATTTTACTAAATCCTTGATAAAATGCATACATTTTTTGACAATGTTTTTTAAATGTTGATATATTATAAATATATATATATATATATATCACATTAATGTGAGTACACACTTTGTGATCATATTTGTCATCAAGCAAAGGAGCCACTGCAACATTGGGCTCAGATTTCTCTGCGAACAACGGGTTTGCTTTGAATTATACTGGGGTGTGGAATTGAAAGAATGTTTTGAATTTTCAATTCGTATTGTATCAACTCTGCATTATGTAGCCATTCAATGGAAGACTTTACTTTGAATAAATTCGACCCATTTGCCAGTTGAAACGTTAAGCACATGGTTTCTTCGTTTTCTCATTGAATTGAATCAAACATCAAGACCTCAAACCATTGTGATCTATAACTCTGAGGCTACTCCACTGACGCTGCTCTGAATTCCTGACTCCCGGGCTAATCCACTGACCAAATTCCTGAATATATTCATGGACGATGGGAGGAGTGATTACAGAACTAATACTTTTGAAGCAAGAGAACGCATTCTTAGAGGGAGACAAACTACAAGTCAACTACGAGTGAATCCATAAGAATTAGTTCAACTACAGTAACTCTTACAGGTGCATACGTTCCCACCTATTCTCCTCTTGTTACTTTTTCCTTTTTTCCACTATGAGTACTTCTCGTCATATTTCTAAACCCCCTATAACAAAGGGAGACCAGGTAAAATTACCTTAGAAACTCTTTATGAGTACACTGAATCTTTAGAAAGACAAAGAGAAGACAGAGAAAACCATTTTAAACTAGAATTAACTACAATGCTTGACAATAACCGCAAATCATCCAAAAATAAAATGCTCTTACTTGAGACTGAACTCCAAGGAATGAAAGGTAGAATTAAAGAAATCAAACATAGCAAACAAGAAATGGTTAAAGAAAATGACACTTTGAAAATCGAGATTAAAAATCTAAAAGAACAACTACATAATAACTCAGCCTTAATTTCATAGATAATAAATTAGATATTAAACCCATAAAAGAAGAAATTAATAAACTAATTGTACTCAACCGTGAGTATCACAAAAGAGTCTTACACCTTATAATTGATAGTATAGAAGAAAAAAACAATGAAGACACATTAGAATTAGTTAAAGAACAATTACAGACAGAGCCTGAAATTCAAATAACTTATCTCACTGAATCAATAAGGGTAGGAAAAATACTTGAGCACAAACATAGAATAATTTTTGTCAAAGTCAGTCATAATGACCATAAATTAGATATACCTAGGAAATCGCCAAGCCTAAAAGGAACAAGAATCTTTATAAATGAACACGTCATTCCAGAAGACCAATCTGAACTTAGGAAAGAAGTACAAAAGGTCAAGGAGGCAAGAAAAGAAGGGAAATGGACAATCATTAGGAATAGAAAAGCTATTATTAGAGACAGAGTCCCAAACACAAATGATAAATAGGGAATGACATCATTCCAGATCCTCTTCTGGAACTACTGTGGTTTTCCACAGTGTACGAGTCCTATCTTAAGTTGGATCCTGAGTGATATTGATATTAGTCTTTTAGTTGAAACTTGGGGGCATGACGAATCTAGGGTCCCTCACCTTAAGAAGTTCACTCTTTGGTATTTCTAGAATAATAATTCCTCTAGGAGAGGTTTTGGTGGTATAGCCTGTTATATTAAGAACATTGTTTCCTCTCACATCCGACTTCATAAAGCTGACCCATTCAATCAATACGTTTGGCTCTAGATCTTTGATTCCACAACCAATAGGATCTTCCTTGTAATTTTTTATTTTTCCTCTATTAACTCTACATCCTATAAGAAAAACAAATTGGATAAGAATTTTCCTTTTAATACCTTAGAAAAAGGCATCTACAACCTAAGGAATGATGGCAATATCCTTTTGCTTAGGGATTCTAATGCTCGGACTGCTACTAACCAAACTATTATGTTAAGTAACAACTGTAACCTCGACTCCTTGTGGCTTGATAAGGATGGTCACTTAGCTAATAGATTCAAGAGAAAATCTTAAAACATAATCGAGAACTTATTCAGCACCGAGCTCCTCAAACTTTGTAGTTCCCAGGACCTAATCATTTGTAATGGTATTAATAAATGGCCTCTCTCTAGTTAGATGACATGTTTCCATGGGCTGGGTAGTAGAATCATGGATTATATGATCTCTAACATCCATGTCCTCAACCAATATTACAAACTTTGAGCTTATTAATGGTTACAAGCCTGACTTTGACCACAAACCTTTGTCTTTATCCCTGAATCTTGTTATGCATACCGCCCACATGTAGGAGAATAGTGAAAGAAAAAGTCACATTCACTTCAACATATGTAATGTCGACCTTTTCTTGAGGGATTTGGAAAGGAATCTAGGCTCTCTGGCTTACAATAACAACATTTATCATATCTATTACCATTTTACTACTACCATTTCCACCACCATTTGAAAATTCTCTAATAAGACTTCATATAAGAAAAATAATATAACTTCCATTCCTTGGTATGACAAAGACTGTAAAATTTCCAGGAAAGCAATCAAAAATGCCCTGAATGAGAGCATTAAGCTCCAAAATATAAGTATATATAAATCTCTCATTAAGAGGAAGAAGAAGTCATATATTAATAAGGGAGAAGAATGCCTTCTCCACCTTTCTAAAGTTGCACCCATAAAGTTTTGGCAGAATGTGCTTATTCGTAAAACTAAAGATAATCATTCTATCCCCCTAGAAAATTGGGATAACTATGTTAAGCAATTGTATGACTCTCTGGATGCCATGGGAACCATCTTAAACACACATATTAAGGATGATATTTTTTCTCGAGATGACGTTGAATTTGGGATTAACAAGCTCACTAATGGGAAAGCCAAAGATATTGAAGGTTACCAAGTTGAGATCTTTAAAATGGGAAAATCTATCCTCATTCCTCATCTACAGAAGCTTCTCAATTTAGCTATAAACCATGGGTTCCCTAAGATTTGGATGTAAAGGCTTATTGTGAATATCTTCAAAAATGGGGACAAAAGCATGCCCTCTAACTACAGGACCATTAGGATTAGCTGCATCCTTACCAAGCTTTATGGGCTCATTCTGGAAAAAAAAATTAGCCTTTAACTTGAGAACTAGGGTGAAAGAATTAAAGGTAAAGTTGGTTTTAGGAGACATCACTCAACCATTAACCACCTTGTCACCCTTAGGATTACCACAGAGGAATCTTGCAATAGTAAAACCAATCCCTTTTGTTGCTTTGTGGACTTTAGAAAAGCTTTCGACATTGTCCCCCGAGATAAGCTTTGGGCAAGGCTTGAAGACATCATGGTTCCTTCTGAACTGAGGATTGTTGTCATCCGCCTCGATGAGAATTTCATTTCCAAGCTTAAGACCAAAAAAGGGTGGTCTAAAGATACTAAATGTAATATCAGGGTTAAGCAAGGTTGTCCCCTTTCCCCTACCCTTTTTGGTATTTACATAATTAAACTAGAGGAATTCCTAGAAACTGTGGGATGCAAATGCAATGATCTTGCTGGTATTATCATTACTATTTTCCTTTATGTTGATGATATTGATATTCTTGCAAGGAGCCATGATGACCTAGAGAGTCAACTTAAGACTCTTCATGTCTACTGATCCAAGATGGGTATGACAGTTAATACTGACAAGACTAAAGTCATGATCATTAAATCCAAAAAGATCACCCATGGTAGTTTCATCTATAATAACCATTGTCTTGAGTAGGTTTCTTCTTATAAATATTTGGGTATTGACTTTCCTCATTAGCTCAACTAGAATTATATCAACGATAAAAGAATTATTGGAGGTTGGAAATGTTATTATGAGATTGAAAACAATTGTAAGTGAGTTGATCTTTATATTTTGAATAAAAAAGGTTCGTCTTTGAGACTCTTGTCACCCCTGTTATCTTATATGGATGTGAAGTTTGGGGGTGTAGTATATCTAGGGATTCGTGGAGAAAGATTAAGATGATCCAAAAGAAATTCATAACCTATAACCTCAAGATCAAGGGAAATACTCCCTATCCTATCCTCTTGATCAAAGTTGGCATTCCCCCCATTGAAAGTGTAGGTATCTTTAGATATTTGATGTACAAGAAGAAGCTTCACAATATGGATTCCAAGGGGCTCCAAAAAATTGCTTCTAACTCTAGTCAAAATCCCCACTCGTGTCTCAAGTGCGGCTGGCATCAGGATGCTCAGTCTTGGCTTAATCTTTGGGGGATTAAGGAGGAGATCATCATGGGAAGCAAGGATAGTATCAAAGATACTATTACCTCCAGCTTTAAGGACAAGATGTGGGATGCTAAGGAGCTGGAGGGTAAAAGGAAGCTAAGGTACTATAAGGAGGTGATCAATCCCACCCTTGATAACAATAATTATCTCTCTATGTTGACTAGAACCAAGAACAAAATGAACATAGTTGAGATTAGAACTAACTCTCATGAGCTTCAGAGTGAGATCGGGTGGTGGTCTACTCCCAAGACTCCCGGGGATGATAAAAATTGTCAAATTTGTGATACTAGGAAGGCGAAAGATGAAAAGCACTTCCTTTTAGCCTACCCAACTCTCGCACACATTCGCTCTCTATTTCCTATCATCAACCACACATCCAATCTTCTTGACTTATTAAGCAAGCCCAACTATAGCGATCTTGGGGTGCTTCTTTCCCTACTCTTCGATCACAAAAACAAGAATTTGAAGAATGACACATAGGGTCTCTTTTCTTGAGGTCTGATATACCACATTGGTCTTAGTAGACGCTAATCATCGTCATCATCATCATCATCATCATCATATATATAATTTATCTTTAAATAGAATTTTTATTTGTTTATTAATTCAATTTAAATATAAAGTTATTAAAACAATATAGTATAGATATGGAATTATTATTTTATTATATGTCACATTTATTTTTAATAATATTTTTCATTCATTAGAATTTGAACAGTTGTATTGCTAATTAATTATATGTTTATGAAATATCATGATTTTACAAATATTAAATTCAATATTATTTAAACTTATTTTAGTTGATGTTACCAATTATGATTTTTTTCAGTTGTTCTTGGAAAAAAAATGTTTGTAATTTTATTAATAAAAGAAAAATTACATTATTTTTATTATTTCTAATTTTGTATAACTTTTATAATTGAAACAACATTATGATTTATTATTATTATTTTGGAATCAAATGCTTCATTTTATAGAGACACAACATCTCTCCCTCACTAAGTTGAAACTAAAATGTTTTCACTCATTTATGGACGCTACATCAACACCTATAGACACTATAAAATTTAGTCTAAATTTCTAAACAATATATTTATATGTGCATATTACTAATCAATAGATAATCTTTATAAGTTTAAATCTGAATTGTATCCATAAAATAATTCATTTTCCATTTAAGATTGAACATTTTACACGTCTCGATATTATCATATTTTTTTAATATATACCATTTCAAAAAGATTAAATATGTTAAACTTTTATTTTATTATAAAAATAACATAATTATTAAAATAATTATGAAGATACAAATTAACTAACATAATGAAGTGACCATATCCCAAAACATTATAAAATGTGTTAAGTGACAACTTCCCAAAAACTGATAAAATGTGTTTTGTTTGTAAGTTCATTATTAATATTAAAACTTGTTTTATATGTCAAATTATTATTAATATATTTATAGAAAGTCATTACTTTCAATCAAAAAGTGATTGTAGATATGTGCTCCATATCTCTCTTTGTGCAGAAAAATTGTGACATTTTGAGCATCAACAATATTGTGCCCTATGAAAAAGGTTTACAAATTTTTTAGATGCAAAGATGGTTGTCTGAACTAAAATGGTACAAACCTTTTTATTAAAAATTACGTTGTTCAAAAGGGTGATGGGGGGAGATATTTTGTGTGGTTTAGAAAGAAATATTTTGTAGAGCTTCGAAAGAAAGTTCTATTATGCAATTTGGTAAAGGCGTGATCACAAGTTAAACATACAAAAATCGATGTTGGCAGACCAAGACACAACCAGGAATTTTTTTAGAATATCTATCGCTTTCCATGATATTTTTCAATAATATATCTTGTTCATAATAATTAGAGTCAATTCAATTCAAAAAAATCTCAAAGTTCATAGACAAATTCTCAAAGTTCAAAAATCAAATCTTCATCTAAATGAAACTTTTTTATTCTTTTCTCTTTTGGGATTTCTTAATGCCTTTTCTGAAACCGATAAAATGATACGATGATACACCATAATAAACTGAACTTTGTCATTTCGAAAAGGTAAGATTTTATAAATAAAATTGTTTATGCCATAACCATTTGAATTTTTCTACCATTGTCATTTAAACAAAATTATATAATCAAATTAGGCAAGCAAATGAAAATAATAGCACAAACTATCATATTAACCAATTTGAAAGAAAAAACTTTTCTACGAATAGAAAGTACTCCAAGAAATCCTTAGATATAATCTAGATAGATTAAAGAATTGAAACCTATTTGCCAGCTTGGCACCACACACTTGAACTTATTTTCCAGCCTGACACCACCACATTTGAATACCGTTACATCACATTTGGCAAATCAAATTAGTTCCTTTTACATCAGCTAGAACTCTAGATGTTTTATGTCAACTTGGATCTGCACACATAGCCATGTAGCAGACAAAACTAGTCCCTAGTCCACTCAATACACAATAATCTAATAAAAAATAGGGCCACTTCATTCCAATCAAATCTATCATTCATCAGGTAATAACCTATTATGGCCACAACCACCATCCTATTGAAACATGTTTTGGTAGCAAATTTGAATGGGTCCCCTAGAAGTTTGATGTTTCACTTCTCCAAATGATTTGTTTTTATCTCAGGGATTTTAACTCTTTGCTCAGTCAAATATGCAATTCTTAATGGTCAAGACCCCCCTTTAATGAATCTTTGTTGCGTGATTCATCCACAACCTAGTCTAGCCCTTCATTCATATCCTTCATCAGGACTCTTCCAAATCGTCATAAATGTTCATGGTGCCCCATGCATGCACATATAATCACCCCTCTCTTTACCCCTCAAAACCTTCCATCACATCTTTATTCCCATTATAACCCTTTTCGCTTTGCAAATCACCCTTAATTTACCCTTTCCACGCTTTTTTTCAGTCTTACATATTTCTCAATGCTTGCCTCTATCGCTATCACAATTTCTCCATTTCCGCGTATATACTGCGCCTTCCTCCTTCGCATCCGCTAAGCGAGAATCTTCCGAACTTCAAATACAATTAACCACATCCATATATATATTGGGTCCACCGTTACATCGCTTATCAAAATTGGCGGAGTCCATGGCATATGCATAAGCACGATGCGATATGGCAAACCCACCAATGTTATTAACTGCAGTGCATATATATATCAAGTATGCTCCCCCAATCGCAAGTCGCAATCGGCGGAGTGTGGGACTTATACATAAAGTGCACCGCGATCTGCCAGACCTGCCGGGATCATTAAACATAATATATATATTTTCAGGTCCGGAGCCATACGCATATCACAATTGTTGGGAGTCAAAGCCGGGCCATAAGGCTGATGCGATACAGCAGACCCGATAAGACTATCAAGTATAATACATACATTATCGGGTCTACTTCCCTAATCGCATATCGCAATCAGTGGAACCCAAGGGTTATATATCAGGTGTACTGTGATATACTGGACCCGCCAAAAATTATGAGTCCGGGTATATAGTATTTCAAGTCCAGCCTTATGGTTGGATGCGGGCTTTCTCATGTATTCCCATGTTTTTAATAAAGTGTTGTGGTCTAGTATTTAAAAGGAAAAGCCCATAGGGCAGACCCGCCAGGACTATTAAGCGCAGCTTATATATATTTCGGGTTCGGAGCCCATCGCATATCGCAATCGGGCTTTGATGAAACCCAAGGTCCATTCGCTCACCATTGAAGCATTGTGATGTGATATGGCGGACCCGACGATAACTATAGGCCTAGGTGTATATCATTTGAAGTCCAGCCTTATGGTCGGCCGCGGGTTTTCCTATGTTTTCCTATGTATTGTGATAAAAGGCTGTGGTCTGGGTTTTCAAGGAAAAATACCGTAAAGTGAATGGCCCACTTTTGAAGCATTGATTAAGAAGTCCTTGAGTAAAAATGAATATCATGGGCAAAGGAAATACGTGTCGCATCAAGCTCAGTGGTTTGATAATTATAGTTGCTATGCGTTGCAAGATTAAATAGAAACTGTGGCTAAATGCAAAGTTTGTTTGTGATCATATTGTCATGTTGCATAATCATAAAAATAATGTTAATTATCTCTGTAGGTGAGGAGTGAAAGACACATGGACAGATCAAGAGAGTTCATATATGTGGATGTGTTCCGTTTAAAGATTTGGCCTTAGGTGTTCTCGGTCAAGTTTCCACGTGTTTCCTGTGTATTCCAAAAGTGAAATTGTCCCAGGTTTGATCATGAAGAGATGACACACAGTCATCCTCTTCTAATCAACATCCATTCATTTCCCTAGGAAATGAAGCACTCTAGCAAATATGCCTTCTATGTGTCAACGGTTACACCAATTGTTCTATGTCTGTGTATTTTGATTTTTATATTGACAAAAATAAGGGAGGTGAAAAGTTAAAGGGAGACTGAGGGTCATCTCCTTCGGCATAAATATTACCTCTGGAGATGTGGGGAGGACTTTTTTTTGGGAGAACAACTTTTGATTTACTATGAATAAAGCAGACTGTTTGGGTCTAAAAGGAGCCTTTTGTTTCAAATCTATTCTCTTCCTCTTTTATATGTTTGGAATCAGAGTGTTGTTACTGGCATAAAGATAAATGTGTTTTGCTTTGTGCATATTGATAACATACAGTCATGGTTATTTCTGGTTATTTGAATATAATTCAATAGCATGCTTAACTCATGAAGGGTTGCTGAGTCGAAACTTTGTTAAACATCAGTTGCAAGTGTTATTTATATGGAAAGGAATGTGTATTCTTGCATAAGTAATTGGATTGCAATTAGGATTTAATACAACCTCGTTCTCATATGAACCAATAATTGATTCATTTTGACTTGGAATCTATATATGATGTTTAACCTCTTTTTTCATTCTCTTGTAGGATAGATTAGGATTGTTAGGACTAGCTTAAGTAGTAAGAAGTATTGTATATAGGATTTGATATATATAGGTTAGTTGTTTCTTTTGTTGATCTAATTGAAGCTTTCCTCAAGGAAGCAATCGCTCAACACCTTTAATAGTTTACGGGATCCTTTAAAACTCATTGCTGCTAGCCATCCCAAATGAAAGCAGATCTAATTGGGGTTTGTGATCGGGTTAGTTCCCCTTGTTGGTATAGCAAAAATTCACCATGTCAAGAAAATGGCACTAGAAGGAGGGCATGAACCGCCATCAGCAGATTTTCAATGTTTCATCTATAAATTCGATGCATGGATTCAAAAAGATTAATCTATGGATCATAAAGGTCGAAAAGATCATTTCACCCATTGTGAAGAGCCTCATTTCGAAGAAACAAAGATCCCTCTCAGTCCTGTGTCTAGGTCACCCAAAGAAGAGAGATTGTGGGAGTATCCTGTCACTCAGGAAAAACCAATCAGATTGCTTACTCGTGCCTACACTCACTCCCTATCTCAACTTCCAATCTTCCATTCCTTACCTTTGACAGCTAAAAGAAAGCCAAGGATCCTTCCCATAAGTGAAATGACATCTGCAACCCCTTCTCTTGAAGATATTGTGCTAGAATCTTTGCAAAGTATCGACACTCCTTGGGAAGAAATTCCTGACGATTCCCCCTCTGAGGGTAATCCCTGGTTCGATTTGGGAAATCCTGGAAAAGAATGCCTCAAAGAAACCCTCAACCAGAACCTCCATATCCATAATATGGCTAACATTCCCCCTTCAGGTGGGAATCAACCTCTACTTCCTGCTCTAGGTGGGAATCAGCCTCCACCACCTCCTCCAAGTGGGAATCAACCTCCACCTCCTTCGAGAGCACTCCCTCCCTGGCTTGCAAAGGATGTCATAGTGGTACCTGGCTAGCATCATGCCTTACCCAAGAACACAAAAAGAGTATTTCCTAGATTTGACCCTAAGCGGGGAGATTCACTCTTTCTTCCTAGCCGTGTGCATGTTGGGGGTAGCCGATGAGGATGTGTTATGTTGCTTATTCCCTTTTACTCTGATTGGTGCTACCTCCACAAGGTACTTTAGCTTGAGAATAGGATTGATCACCTCATGGGGTTCCTTTCAGTAGGCATTTATAGACAAGTTTGGCGATGACAAAACACCTGCAGCCTTAGTTTTAGAACTATCCTGTTTAAGAATGGAAGCCAAAGAAAAGGTCAAGGATTTCAACATCCAATTCAACACTTTGTTCAATAGAATCCCTCTACATCACTACTCTCCCTATCCCTACTG
>APFE031669940.1:0-19642 GCA_000404065.3 Pinus taeda | reverse complement strand
CCATCAACTATGGAAGCCACTCTATCTAAAATGGATCAAAACCCTAAAGATGTCAATGCAGCCATGATAGGGAGGAAATCAAAATCCATGACTCCACCCTTCCTTATCAAATTTGAAATCCTCAACATGAACGTACACAATTTCTTGGTAGATTCCAATGCCTCATCCACTATGATGCCTTACGCTATTGCTAAAATACTACATGTGATACCCGAGAAAACTGGGACTCGAATTATGCAATTGGATAGGAAAAATGTGAAAGTAATTGGGGAATTGAAAGATGTGTTGATTCGGATGGCTGCTAAACTACAATACACACAAGTCATTGATATAATGGTAGTCAATATACCCGAGGCTTATGGAATGCTGCTTAATAGGGACCGGTCAGCAAAATTGAATGGATATTTCTCAAATGATTAGTCCCATCTCTTGTTGCCTTAGAAGGGGAAGGGTGATATGCAGAGAGTTGATCATGAAAGATATATGAAGTATGTGGGGACAGAATTAAATGGCCCCAGTGAACCTATAATGTTTACCAACTCTATCCTTGGGAATTATAGTTTCGAGGTTTATGCCATCGAAACCTGTTTCGGAGAATTCCATGCAAAGACAATTGAAGGAATTGCAATAAACGCATGGTTGGAAGCTCTCCCCCGTAGTCCGACTGATAAGCTACGCTATAATATGGTAGATGATAGGGCCAATTTTGTAGAAGGTAGTTCATTTGATATAACGTCAGATTCTATGTTTTGGACACTCTATTTTGATGGCTCTAACTGCCTAGAAGGTGTAGGTGCTAGGATCATTCTCATTAACCTGCAAGGGGACCAACATTCATTGACCAGCTGGTTGGAGTTTGCATGCACCAACAACACGACAGAATACAAAGGATTGCTACATGGCTTGAAAAAAGCCATTGATGTGAAGATGAGAAATCTTAAAGCTTTTGGTGACTCACAGATAATTGTGGACCATGTAAGGAAAAGGATATATTGCAATTCGCCACACCTGGTGAGATACCAACATGAGGTATGGAGCTTAATTAATAGTTTTCATTCTTTTCATATCATAGACATACCTCGGTGGAAAAACCAAGATGTCGATTGGATGACTGGTATGGTTGCAAAAATTTTGCATGATCTTAGATTAAACAAGAATAAATATTATGTTGAATTGATTTTCAGACTATTCGTACCCGATAACATCTCAAATTGGTAGGCATTCGAAGGTGACGAGTAGATCCTTGAGCTCCTACATTGCGAGAAGACATTGAAAAATGCACTTATTAATGAAAAAGAGCATGATAGGCTTATGAATGAGAGTAAAGATGAGGTAATATCTTTCATGGAGAAATTTATTTTCAACAGGTTTGGCATCCCTGACATTCTCATGTTTGATAACGCTTCTTATTTTTCATCACTAAAGCTGATCAAATTTGCTATCAATAAATCAATTCGCATAAGACATGCATCAAGCTATTACCCCCAGGGAAATGGAGTTGCAGATTCCTCAAATAAAAACCTCATCCGCATAATCCATGCATCTATCGCCAACAACTAGAGGAAGTGGTACAATGCTCTAACAAATGCTCTCTAGGCTGATAGGGTCACCCCAAAGGGTAAGCACGTGAAACTCCAACACTTATGGTTGGGCCCATTCCAAGTTGAGGAAAAAATTGGTTAGGGAACTTACAGATCGAAAAATTTACGAGGAGACACTAAGAAACTCCCTGTTAATGGCCAACATCTTAAGAGACACTTTCAGTAGCCACCACACGGTGGTTAATACCTGAGTAGGTTAGGATTCATTTTATTTTGTTGTTAGCTTAGTTACATTTTCGTCCTGTCCTTTCTTGGTTTACGCAAATTTTATTTTCATTTTGAATTTCAGTCCTTTTCAGCCAATTAATTTCAATCCTTTCAGCGAGTGGATTTCGGTTCTCCACTCTTGTTTTTACTTTTATGAACTTTCTTCAGATTGCCCTCATTTGCCACCTTCAACTCTTGCCTCCCTCATTAACCTATTGAAGAGTCTGTCGATCCTAAATCCATCATTACCTTGCAAATCAAACAAAATTTCAATGAGCCCATGAGAACTTGAAAATCAACTGTGGAATTCAAATCGAAGCCACTAATTAGCATATGTTGGGAACTAGGTAAGATCTGTTGATAACCTGGATACCTAGAGCATGTAGAGACATCTTTATAAAACAAAAAAATGTGTAACTACGGCTGGACTGGCATGGAGGAACGATGCATTTTTAAATAAATCCCACTCAGACCTAGTCTATGCTTACTTGTAAGATTTGCAGTTATTCTCCGTTGGCCCCATCCACCACACTAAATTCTCCAATACCTGTCATCTACAATTATACCTCCTTTCATGGGCTAAGCTCATTGTCATACACCTTGTAGCAAATCCAATTATGCTCTGGTCCTTGTGCCTGAAACTGGAAGGACTTATTTAAAAGAAAATGAAATATTGCGTCCTTGTGCCGATCTGCGAGGAAAGGTTGTTTGGGAAGCCAATTGGAGTAAGGATTGTTGTTGGGCTCAGAGTACCAGTTGACACAACAAACCCAACCTTGCTTAAGCGGTTTAAAAATATGGCATGATCCATGACTGCGCCCCATTCAATCATATGAAAATGTAGCACTGAAATTCTTATATAAAGTGTATATAAACATATCTACATCAAGTTTGATGAGCGATAAAGAGCTGAGGTACACACTAAACATGTATTGACAGACCAGTGATGGCCCCGAAAGGATTTTTGAAAGTAGAAAATAGGTAAGGGAGAGTCAATAAATCCCATAATACTACCATTGTTGAATGCCTGTCAAAACCCTATCAGTAAGTTGAAGCTATTTGTCTTTATCCCACTTGAAGCAATTAATGTTGAAGTGGAACCCATGCTTGTCCATCTATACAATTTGCATTTCAATTTTATCTTAATACCATGATGTTCTATTGATCCAAGGTTTAGGGTTTATCTTAATTCCACGCTTTCTTCAGTCTTTATACATTTCTCAATGCCTGCCTCTATCGCTATCACAATTGCTCCATTTCCACAGATATACTGTGCCTTCCACCTTCGTATCTGCTAAGCGAGAACCTTTCAGACTTCAAATACAATTACCGCATCCATATATATATCGGGTCTGTCGTCACATTGCTTATCGCAATCAGCATAGTCCATGGCATATGCATAAGCACGATGCAATATGGCGGACCTACTGATGTTATTAACCACAACGCATATATATATAGGGTCCGCTACCCCAATCGCAAGTCACAATTGACAGAGTCCGGGGGTTATACATAAAGCGCACCACGATCTGCCAAACTCGCCAGGATCATTAAACATAATATATATATTTTTAGGTCTGGAGCCTTTCGCATATTGCAATCAGCGGGAGTCAAAGCCGGGCCATAAGGCTATTGTGATACAACGGACCCAACAAGACTATCAAGTATAATACATACATTATCGAGTCTGCTTCCCCAATCAGATATCGCAATCAGCGGAACCCAAGGGTTATATATAAGGTGCGCTGTGATAGACCAGACCCGCCAACAACTATGAATCTGGGTATATAGTATTTCAAGGCCTTATGGTCGGATGTGGGTTTTCTCATGTATACTCATGTTTTCGATAAATTGTTGTGGTCCGGTATTTAAAAGGAAAATCCCATAGGGTAGACCCACAAGGACTATTAAGCGCAACATATATATATTTCAGGTCCGGAGCCCATCGCATATCACAATCGGGCTTTGATGAAACCCAAGGTCCATTCGCTCGCCATTGAAGCATTGTGATGCGACATGGCAGACCTGACGATAACTATAGGCCTAGGTGTATATCATTTGAAGTCCAGCCTTATGGTCAGCTGTGGGTTTTCTCGTGTTTTCCTATGTATTGAGGTAAAATATTATGGTCCGGGTTTTCAAAGGAAAATCCCGTAAAGTGAATGGTCCACTTTTGAAGCATTGATAAAGAAATCCTTGAGTAAAAATGAATATCATGGGAAAATGAAATACGCATCACAACAGGCTTGGTAGTTTGATAATTATAGTTGCTATGTGTTGCAAGATTAAATAGAAACTATGGCTAAATGCAAAGTTTTTTTGTGATCATATTGTCATGTTGCATAATCATAAAATTAATTTTAATTATCTCTGCAGGCGAGGAGTGAAAGATGCATGAGCAGATCAGGAGAGTTCATATATCTGGATGTGTTCTGTTTAAAGATCCGGCCTTGGGCATTCTTGATCGGGTTTCCACACGTTGCCTGTGTATTCCAAAAGTGAAATTGTCCCAGGTTTCATCATAAAGAGATGACACACAGTCATCCTCTTCTAATCAACATCCATTTATTTCCCAAGGAAATGAAGCACTCCAGTAGATATGCCTTCTACGTGTCAGTGGTTACACCAGTTGTTCTATGTCTGTGTATTTTGATTTGTATATTGAAAAAAGGAAGTGAGGTGAAAAGTTAAAGGGAGACCAAGGGTCATCTCCTTCAACATAAATATTACCTCCGGAGATGAGGGGAGGACTTTTTTTGGGCAGAACAACTTTTGATTTATTATGAATAAAGCAAATTGTTTGGGTTCAAATGGATCCTTTTGTTTCAGATCTATTCTCTTCCTCTTTTATATGTTTGGAATCAGGGTGTTGTTGCTGGCATAAAGATAAATGTGTTTTGCTTTGTGCATATTGATAACATATAGTTCATGGTTATTTTTGGTTATTTGAATATAATTCAATAGCATGCTTAACTCAAGAAAGGTTGTTGAGTCGAAAATTTGTTAGACATCAGTTGCAAGTGTTATTTGTATGGAAAGGAATCCGTATTCCTGTATAAGTAATTGGATTGCAATTAGGATTTAATACAACCTTGTTCTCATATGAACCAGTAATTGATTCATTTTGGCTTGGAATCTATATATGATGTTTAACCTCTTTTGTTATGCTCCTGCAGGATAGATTAGGATAGGTAGGACTAGCTTAAGTAGTGAGAAGTAGTGTAGATAGGATTTGATATATATAGGTTAGATGTTTCTTTTGTTGATCTAATTGAATTCTTCCTCAAGGAAGCAATCTCTCAACACCTTTAATAGTTTACGGGATCCTTTAATACCCGTTGGAGCTAGCCATCCCAAATGAAAGCAGTCTAATTGGGGTTTGTGACCAGGTTAGTTCCCCTTGTTGGTATGGCGAAAATTCGCCATGTCAACATAACCATCTTAATCTGGCAGGGAAGTAATACAGAAAACAACATGAGAGTCAATTCAGAGTAAAGCTTTCTAGACAAATCATCAAATGAATTCATATCACAGGAAAGGAGGAGGATGAATGAATACCAATACCAACCTTATCAATAAGTGAGTGATAATATGGATTCACTTCCTCCACATCAATTCTCACCTTATTGTTTTTGTATAATTCATATTTACTGTTCACATGAAATAAATAGTTATCAAAAATACACTTCAAGATTATAACAATTATGATAAGTAAAGAATGAAAATGACCCAATGCTCAGTTTCTTCTTGAATATTTTAACCCACTCAAGGATCTCCTTATATTCATGATTTAGCAAGTGCATGCACACACCTTCACGATGCAAAGCTACAACAAATACACCATCCATCAGATGTGTTATTAGTCCAATCAAATCAGAGTTTTCAGGATTACAAAAAAATGAGATATTGTTTTGCTTACGGTAGAAAGGGTGAAATATTATAAGGAAGAGAGTTGCATGAGGTAATGTTGTGTTATTCATTTTAGTCACATGTTCCATCCATCGATGAATTAAACAATCAAACATTCTATGTAGACATGAAATGAAATGATATGTTGGCTTATTTTCTGAAAGAGTATTACTAGGTACATGTACTCATCGTGACCCCATGACATAAGAACATTGTCCAGTCCACATTTTTCAGAGTACACCCCATATTTTTTGTTGTATTTTGGGTTGTGAAAATCTATATTTTCCTTGAAAAAATACACACAACGATATGAAAATGATTTTAATTATTGATATATTACAGGAACTCTGCAATGGACCAAGAACAATGTTTCAGAAAAATACCAAGTTACAAAATGAATAGACAAGATAGATATATATTACCTTGTGGTGAACAATGGTTTCACTAAAAGTGCATCCCAAAGGATAAGTGTCACCTGTCCAAGTTTTTTTTATTAGACATTATTCACAACCAATCCAGTCCATTTCCAGAAGAATCCAGCATATGCCAATTATAACTAAAATATCATTGAGCATTCCTTAGGAAGCTAAATGCATGAGAGATGTAAATGATGGATACATTCCATTTCATTTTACAGTGGGTAATGTTTAATGAGCTCTCACCTACAGTTTCCCATTGAGGTTCCCTTCCAAAGTTAGGATCTAGTAGTCCTTGCCGAGATCTGCATGCATTTTTCTCAATCACAATTTCATCTATAACCCAATCACAACTAAACTAGAAGTATAATCCCTATGACATATACTGAAATAGATTTTTATTCAACCAATCATGTTATTTCTGGCAAAGAATATTTGTTGGTTTGCTGCGCAAGTTAGTATGAATGCAAAGAGTTAGACGGGGTGTAACTCATACCTTGGATCAGGCCCGTCAAATGAAGCCAATCTTCATTTGGGTAATCTCTACGAATAGCCTCTATTGTTTGTAGGAGGTGTTCTATTTGAGGTTCATTGAGGTCAGGGTCACTCTCATCTAGGAATTTATTTAAGAGTTCACAACATTCCTAGATGCTCATAACAATTTTACGTGCAGTGTGTAGTTCTAGTAACCAGGGGGAAGAGCTTGAGATCTAAGACTGCACAATGTGCAACTCAAGGAGACCTGAAGGACAATATTGTGCAGTGTCTGGAGCCAATGGGGTCAGGCTAAGGGAATGGACAATGGAAGAGCCAACTGAATAGTTTGGGGAGTCAAGGGAGGTTAGGCTTATGCACATTTCAAGTACTCAGAGGATGAGCTTGAGGCTTGAAGATGTGAAGTGTGTATTTCAATCTAAGCTGAAGGACATAACTGCACAATTCAGGAAGTTAAGGCTTAGGCTTGGGCACAGGAACTACATAGTGCAACAGTCTTGCGAGATAGGAATTCCGCATTGCGCAGTGCCAAGCAGCGAGGTCACAATCTAGAGGGTTAAGACTGTGTAGTGTGTAGTTCAAAAGGGGCTTGGTGAAGCCAAGTTGCTCAGTTGGGAAGTTTTACGAAAATGGCTAAGTGTGGGATAGGTGATGAATTGTGATGAACCTTGACTGTGATCACACACTTAACATAATTTGATGAAATAATAACATAGATCATTCAAACACATGAACAAATCATTTCCCTATGTGTGTCTTCTTTACAACAAGATATGAAAAGTGTGACACTTAAGATAAACTTTGGGATGACCATGATGACACTTGTGTGACAGTGCTCAAGACTTTGTGTATGGGTACAAAAAATGTTTACATAGTTAGAGAAACTCATATACATAAAGGCAAAACTTTGAAGCCACCAAAATAGGCTTGCAAACATTGCGTGACAACCAAACATGTCAAAAGATGAAAATTAACCCAACATGCAAAATGGAACAAAACACTACAAGAAAGCTCTTGAAATAAGATCTAATGTCTGCGAAAACAATGTACAAGACCAAGGAAGGCTCCAAAATTAAGTGTAAACCAAAATTTACGGGGTGTTACAGCAACTACAACATGGCCATAAGTGTTGCAAGAAAAACAATAATCATGAAAGGACTTTTGATACTTGAAAATAGATTTTCCTTGATGCCTTTGTCCTTGAGGGGGAAAAGGCCTTTGCTAGTTCTTCATGTGTTTTTCATGGTTGTTTGAATTTGTACCATATGCAATTCGTTTTCGTTACTGCCTCTTCTCATTGATAATCTATTTTCCTTTCCTTTGCAGTGGTTTATTTCCTGATCAATTTTCTTATTGCTACCATGAACCATTGTTAATTATGCCTTTTAGAGGCTGCTATATTTTTTTATTTTGTTGTTGTTTCTCTCCTACCCATTGTTGTTGTCCAACAATTCCTTTTCTTTTGTTGAGCATTAAGATCAACAATTTTTTTCCTCAACTCATCATTCTGAATCTCATATTCTTGCAATTCCTTTGTTTTCTTGATTTTTTCTTCTAAAATATCCTTGATCTCTTTGAGGGTAGATATGAGCTTCTTCATAATATTTATTCTCTCATCTATACCCTTTTCTTCACCATATGAAGTGCTAATAGAATACAAGTAAGATCTAAATACCTTTTTGAATATATTACATTCTTCATGGGCATGAGGAGTTTTCCTTATTCATTACTACTAGGAATTCTCTCATTTTCTCCTATGGATGATTTATGGGATCTTTTATCATTTTCCTCATGAGGTGTTCTTCTCTCTTCTCATTAGCTATCTCTACAAGTGTAGGTACTTCGTCATTATTTCTAGATGCATATCTATATCTATATTTAGATGATGCACATGAAAATCTAGATGATTATTGACCTAATTGTTTTCATTTATCATAGAACAATAACTTAACTTCTAAAAATTCTAGTCTCTCTTATGAATCTCCATCATCTTGTTGATAATGTTGAGAAACAACTTGCATGTCAGGAGGAAGGCCTTCAATCTTCTGAGCATCTTTTCTTTGAGGTTCTTTCTTTTTTCCCCTTCCTCATTTTCTTCTTCTCATCTCAAACACTAACATCTTTAGGATTTGATTCATATAGTTTGAAAAGAAAGTTTCTTCAACCTTCTCTTGAGTTTTATGACTAGCTCCTCCATATATACAATGCAACTTATTCAACACTACTTTGGTGGTCTCACAATGTTTCACTTTATCAACATCTAACTTTGATAGTCCTCTCATGATAATATTTCTTGCTTCATTATTATGGTAATTATTCACTCCATATTTGATAGATAACCATATGTATAAATCAAGAGCCATTTTATATGTATCCATTCTAAACTTCCAAAGCACATAATTTGTCCCATAAAAAATGGTACTCCTTCTAGTGTTAGCTAATGTTTATTAGTCATGTTTCCTTTTGATATTCCTTCAAGTAATTAAGTTGTTCCTAAAGGAATCTGGTCTTATACCAATTGTTGGAAATAATAATTAATATTGAGAGGGAAGGAGAATCAATATTAAGGCTAATGTTATTTTTTAATGTAAATTTATATTTTTCTTTTAGCTTAGAAATCATTCATGTGAACCATCAACAACATATCATGTAGCAATACTATGAATCAACACATGATACCACGCACTCCATGAGCATAATATACAAATAAACACAAATATTTAATGTGGAAACCCAAAGGGAAATACCACCAAATATTTGTTTCCATTATGATGCAAAATATAAGCTCCAACTCTATTTTCATCATTATCTGTGAGCAACCACTCATAAGAAGCACCAACTACCTTAGATTATTTTGCAACCTCCCACTAGAAGGAAGAAACAACTCCCTATTTTGTAGACACCTAATCAGCTTACTAGAAGCACCACCTTCATGGATTATGCAAGCACTTACTTGTAGAAGGCACCCGCCCCCAAGCTATTCTTTAGAGATCCAAAAAGATAGAATCCCAAACTTCCTGTTTTGTAGGACCCAAGCTATAGTCCATAATGAATTAATTTCTCTTTGTTTTGGATTTTACTCAACTTAGTTTTAGCTCTGTCTATTAATAAATTATGGCCCTTTTTTCTCCTCAACATACACATTCAACAACCCTTTGTTCTAGACCCTTTACACTAGTATTCATAGCTTTGTATTATCAATATTCATACCCCTTAGGCTCTATCTCCCTTTCTCTGTAGTACTCACTCACTCAAAGGTCTCCTAACATAGCACACTACTACATTTCCCCCAAAATTCACTCCAACAATCCTAAGTTTTGTTCAATTTTTACACAGGCATCGAAGATATCTCCTAACACTGCACACTACTGCATTTCCCCAAAAATGCACTCGAACAATCCTCAGTTTTGTTCAATTGTTACACATGTATTAGAACTGATACTTTTGTGCTTCACTCTTCCTAAGATTGTACTCTAATGTAGCTGACCATTTTGTTGTTACATCATATTACTCAGTTACTACAGCTACATTAATCATAGAATGGGTTTTGTTGTGAATTTTCATGTTGCGATTTGAATCTCATTCCACCTCTACAGTCACAGAGTTCTTTAGTTAAATTCTTCCTGTTACATCTCTGAGCATTAAGGTGGCTCTGATTACTACTGTTTAAGGCTCATAGGGCTCAAAATATACTTTAGTATTGCTGAAGGAGAAAATATATAGCATGCAATCAACATTCTTAATTTCTTTGTACGGCTTCCCATGATGTGACTAAATTGTTGTAGTTTACCTAGGTTAGCTCAACTTTACTGTAGACAAAGATCCATTAATTTCTTCTCTAGATCATGGTCATCTCTATCTTTTTGTTCTGAAATTAATCTCTAAGTCAACTTATTCGTTTTAATAATTCTAACATGTTGCAGGTTTTAGTAGAGGTTTAACTATAACTCCATCTTTGGTTGGCTTCCAAATTGGTGAACTCATATAAGTATGACATTCTTAGCCAAAATATCTACCAACCTATTCAATTACCATTAACCCCAACTGTTTTGAGTTCCAATTATGGTAAGCTACATCAAATATATGTGTTATTCCAAATGGCGTTATTGACTCCTTTATGCCTCTTTAATTATATTCGTCCTTTGTGATAATCCATCAACATTTTACACATAAGTCTTCAGTTCCAAGTGCATGAGCCTTTATGCATGAATCTCTTTTGTTTATTCTTGAACGCCTGAGCATTAATCATAAGGCCTAAAGGTTAAAACCTTTTATTAAACACCCATAATGTCCTTTTAAAGAATAATCTTATAGCTACTTATAATCAACCCAAAGTGTTGAACACATGGAAATTCATATCATTAGGCTTGTTTATGCCTCGACCATAACACATGAAATCACCAAAAAATATGAACCTATACATGCCTTTCAACAATTGATGGAAACATCAAATGAAAATAATATTTTTATTATTTGTCAAGAAATATCTTCGTTCCCTGGGACATAAATAACCTAGGCATTTCCATCTCAAACAATCCGGAAGCATCCTTTCAAAATGTTGGGGCACGATGATGTCATGCCTAGATTAATACCTATTGATTGTGCACCCATTTGTTTGCCATTTGTGTGCCACCTGTCGACCACTTCCACATGTACATGTCTGAGTGGTTCCACGTGTCACTCATTTTTTGCCAACTTAGCCACTTGAATGTGTTAAATCTGCATGCAATGTGTTATTGTCCTAGATTTCCATGTCACCCCAGAATTTCAAGCTACTAATGTCATGTGCAAGGGCTTCACTGGGGGAGAAATACCATACTATGTGCATTTATATTGGGGGAATATATATTACGGAACAAATGACATAATATATTAAGCATATAATAGGGGATAAAGGATTTTTATATTGTTAGATATAAAAAATGGTGCTCAAAGTTAATGAAAACTATAAAGGGGTATTAAAAATGTTAATGAAAAAATGGATACCTACAATATCCAGTGAAAGTAAGGGTTTTTTAAATTGGGAAGGTGTATTGGGTTTGTATTTGTAGGGGGTTAAATAATGTCATTTTAGATGTGTTTTCCAATATGTAGTCAAATTAAGGGTAATGTTTAGTATCCCATGAACGCACATGCTATGTCAAGGTTCCATTGAGTGAAGCGTCCATGATGTCATGCTGACATCACCATGCCACCATGGATCCTCCTATGCTCCATGTCATTTACGGATGCTAATGAGATTGTGCCATGTGGCCTCAGTACACTTGTTCTCACTAACACATGCCCATGTCATCGTTAGAAAGGCAAGGGAACCTACACTTGGTTTTTTTTGAATTCATATTATACAAATTTTAAAGCCTAGTCATTAGTTTTAATGCTAAACAAATTCAACATCTTTCCATCTCCCAGCCGCATCTCCTCGAGATTTAAAACATGAGCTTCCTTTAGAACTCCCAAGAAATAAATATCATGGTGATGTATCGATGAAGGGTCCAAAGCACCTTCACAAACCACGAGGATTACATGTTTAGCCTTGCAGCAGTTATACCAATGAGTCCTACCACCTGCATGACACCTTTTTCTTCTCATCCTATCACCCCGAGAATTTAGACAAGCCACTCCTGGAAACTTCTGGATAAAAATGTTTGGACATGAATATATGGGGCACCAAATGGAAAAGGATTTAGTCAATATATGGAGAAACCTCCTATCCCAACCCTTGGGACCCCGGGACATTGGTGCAATGTGCTTCAAAGGAAAACTCTAGGGAAAAGTCATCAATGTTATGTGTCCCTAGTGGGAATGTGCGCTATAGCTCCTAATATTTGAACTTGATTTCCACTACCACCTATGTTTCTTATTTCGTCACCCCCGGGGTTTTGAATATGACGCTCATTTAGAATCTCCCAGGACTAAAATATCGAGATTAAAATTCCAGGGTGGAACATTAAGGCTGTGGAAATCATGACAAGAACACCAAATTAACACTAAATTTCAAATTGACCATTTTGTTCCTTTTGGCCTAAGAACTTCAACTAGACATAACTTTTTATTTAGAAGGTGTTTTTTAGGGTTCCGTACACCATTTGAAAGGTCTTCTCGAGCGCTACCTATCTGTGCCATTTCTAGGATCATTTAAGCTGATTTGCTAAGGAATAAATTCCTTCAAATCTAATTCATCCAACCATCATAGGTCTATTCTTTTTCAGCTTCATCACTTAACCTGCTACTATGATGGTTCTCTACTAAAAAGTAGAGCTACCAAAAGAATCCCCCTGAACTTGACATTCCTTGGTAAACTTCATAGAACCACCACCTTTGACATCAATGACAACATTTTTCCCAACAACCCTTGGGTGTGCTACTAAGCTCATTTTCCCTTTATTATGTTTCTTAATCTTTGTTTATATTTTAGTTATTTCCATAGTTGCAATAATTAAATTATATCTTGAGTTCTTAAACATTGCAAGTTGGTATCATATCTTCAATAAAAATTTTATACTTTTGTGTTTTTATAAGAATAAACAAGAAAAAATAATGTCGAGGACTAGATTCTAGTAATGTGGCTAAGGAAGACATAGAATATTTTTTTTGTGAAGTTTGTAGAAGAAATGGAGTATCGTTTGCAAGGAAAATTTCCAATATTCCATGATTCTTTATTATGTATCCAATTATTTCATGGAAAAATAAGATCATATAAACATTAAATGAAGGCCACAATTATACCCTAGAATATAACTATTGCAACAAAGTGAAAGTTCATACTTCATTAAGAAATATCAATTTAGCATTCATTATGCAACACATGCATGGATTGAAAGCATATAGAACATGCACCAAAAATATATAACAATATTTTTTTAGGAAGGACCATTTTAATTCATGAATCACTTGTACAATGTGGATGGAAATCGTTTGTCAAGAAACTTATGTTGCAGGCTTTTCTACATTCAAAAGTATAGGATAACTTTATTAGAGATGTTACACACATTAAAAAATCCACCCAAGAGGGGAATGGAACATGTTATTGATTTCAAATCAAAGGTCCTAAAATGATGCGACCTTATTTGTATGTAAATTTTTATGTAGTGCAAAATTTAAAGGTTTGTATAGGAACTTTTGAAAGCTAATATCATCGCTTCTAGTGAGAGGCCTTAAGCTGCCATGAATAGGTAGACTACCAATATTGAAGGATGACAAGAAATTAAGCCACATGGAGGTGAAATGGTAAACTTAAGAGATAGGTGGCCTTAGGCTACCATGAATAGATAGACTAGTAAGATTGAAGGATTATATAACACTAGGCCACATGGATGACAATGCTAGCTTTAATATACAAACTTGCCAGCTTGAAGGATGACATGACATTAGGCCACATGGAGGACAATGAGAGACTTAAGAAAATGGTGGTGTCATGCTACCTTGAATAGGTAGACTAATAATCTCAAAGGATGATATGGCATTATGCCACATGGAGGATAATGGGAGTCTTAACAGATAGGTGGTAGATCAATCTAATTATATATGGATTCAATGGATAACATTTCAATGAGATAAGGATGGCATAGCACGGGTGTATTCCTCAAGTACAATTGGAATTGTGTTCCAATATAAAGCTTACAGTCTCAATTTTCACTATCCATGTGGTATAAATTGCCAAGGGGTAGAACCCAATTAGCTTTCAACATTTTAATAGTATATAAATTGTACTTCAATGAGTGACCAAAAAATTTTCATAAATAATATTGAATATGTACTAAAAAATGCTAAATATCTTACGTATCCTTAAACTTGCATGCATTTACACCATGATTCTAACGCTAAACAAGGTTCCACTATACCACCATGTGTGGTACACTGAACAAGTAGGTTGTTTCTACTATTGCATTAATGGTGCAAATGGATGTTGATGCATCTATTAGTGTTGAAGGCTTGCTATTGAAGGGTAGCAATTGCACACATTATACAATTAGATATAAAAAAAAGAATCATACAATAAAAGATATATGTATATGTTTGTTCATGTATGTATATAAAGAAGAATAAATAAATTATCAATATGCTAGCCTCCTCCATAAAACGTTCATGTCCAATGGCCTCCATCAACCCATAACAGGTGAGCTCATGAGATAAGAATCTATCAAGATCACAATAACAAGGATGAGAATGCATAGTGTGTCCACGTGTCCACTCTTAGCCATACTTTGTTTAGGGTATAAAGTCCCAATCCATCCCCCAACATCACTTGAAGGTCCCCCTTATCGAGATAGTGTTACGAAAGTGCTATGTTTCATTAAGCTATGTGTTAAGGTGGAAATAGAAAATTATCTAGCTAATGTCTTTTGATATGGGAGGATATCTGGGTAGGGGGCTATCCCTTTACCTAGGATGACAAGGACCTAACAATGGGTCATACATAGCATTTTTTCAATCGTGTGTGGACCCATGACCCACCCCCTAGAATTCACCAATGTCGAAGTACTTGACATAGTGATATAAAGTAAATTAACTTCGTAATTTCCTAAGGAAATATGAAGGAACCTCCCTATTATTTTATGGATTTTTTTCAAAAACCATAAACCACCTATCCTTTTTATTTTTTACAAATCTAAGTTAGGTGTATTATTCCAAGGAAATTCATTTCTTTGCGGCTAGAGGTTGTGTTCTAGTTCTAGGGTCAACAAAGAATGTTATTAAATTTTGTTTTGAAATGTTGAGGTCTTTCACCCAATTTCTATCTATGGCCATCATATAATTGTCAAACATTCTATCCATATAAGCAAAAATGTGTGTTAATTAGCCTTGAGCATTTGCAATTGAAGTAATAATGGTATCTTGTGACGTGGCTATTGAAAGTTGTGAGAGATCTTTATTATTTATTTATCCTTCTATAAGGGTTTGTAATGACTTCAAACTTGCGTTAATTTCAAATTTTATGTTTCCTAGCTTTGGGTTGGGGTTTGGTTTTTTTTGTGGTAATAGTGGGTCTAGATTTTCTCTAGGTCAAGGCTCCATGTTATTTAAGTATATTGCATTTTAAGAGGGAAAAAATAAAATATTATTTCTTTTTATAACTAAAACAAATATGAAATACAAAAGTAATATGGTTTAGAAACTTACTAGGAACAAACCAAACACCACATTAGCAAAGTCCTATAATACCTCTCCAAGGTCCCCTTAATTTGCGCTTAATTTGCTCAAAAAATAGCAAAACATGTGGTGTAGTCTATTGGTAACAATGGAACTACAACAACACTTTGTTCAATTTATATTACAACAATGCACATTCATTTTTGGGAATGTGCACACGCTCTTGTAAAATCCTAATTGACATTGAGTTGTCGGCTTGCGTGGTAGTTCAAAAAATGTCGAGGTTGTAGGCTCATGAAAAAATCTAAGAGTGTGAGTGCATTCATGTGTGTACATGTTCTCGGGGATCTCATTGCCCCATTTTTTACCATCATATTTCTATGAGCACCCATAATTTTTTTATAATAAGTATGTTACACATATAGTTTGATTACCTTACCTTTTCAACAAGATCACAAACTCAATCACCATAGAAAAAAAAAAAAAATGACAATATCCTCTCATTCCATGGTAGATTGCAAGTGATGTTTCCCCTTCAAAACCAACTCTATACAACAAGATCAAAAACTCAATCACCATAGAAAAAAAGAAAGACGACAATATCCTTTCATTTAATGCTAGATTGCAAGTGGCATTTCCCCCTAAAAACTATATGTTTTGAGGATTTAGCATACTTAACAAGTACGTTAGACATCTTTATGGCATAGAAATCATGTACACAAACTACAAAAAATAATGATAGCTTCCCTCAATTAATTTTTTTTTGAGATACCCTTTGGGAAAATTTTACTTTGAAAATCTTTCAACTGGAAGGATGGAGAAGGAGGTACATGAAGGCAGATATGGGTAGGCCCTAGATGGCTGCTGCTCGTAGACGCAATTGGCTGTACCGTCTGTGTACACGTCCACATTGGAACAGGTGCAGACGATATAATACACCCGTTGTTATCAGGAAATCTAGTGTCCACTCGGAGATGCTAGTCCCACTAAGACTGGTAGCTATCTTAGAAACAAACAAACTAAAAATACTATAGCTTTCCTTTATGAGAAGTAGATAAGAGGGGAACAAGGGACACCAACCTCAGTCTTGCACTTGGTTCCTTTCTTAGTTCCTCTCCCTTCTGACAGATCTTTGCTGCTCCTCTTTCGTCTTCCCAGCTTCAAAGAGCACCTGTGGAATTAAAGTAGCATAATACTATGGAAGAATAGAGATCTACAGTCATAAGCAATACAGGACCAGATATGTATTGGCCACACAAATTCATATATCATCAAACATACAATAATGTGGAGGAAAACTTGAATAACTTTATTAATATCAAGAATAGCAAAGAGGATTACAACCAATTGTTTTGACCCAGCGTCATCCTCTCAGCATGAAAGCCCTTCTTCACCTCAGAAAAGCTTAGATCACCCAACACTATGATGTTGTACCAGGAAACCAACAACACTTCCTTACAAGATACAAGATTCCAACTTCTGGATCTCTGTGATGAGGGATCCATATATAGATGATTGCGGGGGGTGAGTCAGCTTCTGGGATTTTGATTAGTGTCCTCTCTCTGATAGTTCTTGATTCCACTTGGAGATTGATGATCTCTTACTCATCCCTGGGCGAATTCAGAGAGGCAAGTGTCATAGGAGAAGTTTTTGGAAGATTCCATGATGATCCATCTTGCAAACTGTCTCTGCCATTTGTATACTCTCACCCATTGCACCCTACAGAAGGGATTTCTAGTATGCATCGCACCCTTTACACTGAGCAGGTGAGATGCATCGCACCCTCTGCACTGGGCAGTCTATATGGTCCAGTTTTGACCAGCTCTGAGCAGTTTTCTGTGGAGAACTTCTGGGAGATGATGTAATCAGATGACCTTGTTCGTTTAGGGCATGAAGCAACACTTTTAGGGACTTAGGAGCCCTTGGCTTATGGACATGTATGATTGGGGTTACAGTGCCCAAAAATGTCTATAACACCACTGCTCCGTAACAAGGGTTTTTTTACTCTGTCTTTTTACAACAGTCGTCTTACCTGCACCACAATTTGGAGCATTGACCCAGAGTTTCAAGCCATTTTTTCGACTCGTTGCTCCATCTCTTGACAGTTACCACAGGCAGCTGGCGACACCTTGCTCCTCACAATGATGGATCTTGATTTGGAGGATTATTTGGAAGAATCGTTAGTAAAGGGTTCTATCTGGACCACCCCATGTTCTGCTAAGTTTGAGTCGCATCCATTTAGCAACGAATTGCATGAGGTTATCTCTAGGATCCCTTCCCTCTCAGGCCCATCAAACCACTGAGTCATCTTATCGAACGACCCCCCAACTTGGTCATCCCTCTCCTACCCCCCGCCATCTCTGTCTTCCCTAGGGTTTGTGTCGGGTTGCTTAAACCCTAACCCTCCATCCCCTACCCCAAGTCACACCTCCTACTCCCCTTTGTCTATTTTACCCTCTGCTCCCCTTGTTCCATCTTCCACTTTGACCCCCCTAATTCCACCGTGCTCGTCCTCGCCTCCCTCTAGCAGCTATACCATCGTTCCCCCCTTAACAAGTGCACTTCCCGTCGATTCATCCCCTCCCATGGAGATTTCCCCTGAAGAGGAGCTCACCGCTGACCATGGAGGAGTTACTGAGGCGAAAGCTAGGGCTTGTAAGAAGGCCAGCAGTTTTCGGACTAAGGCGATCGACACTTTTCTCAGACTGAAGGAGGACATCCGACTTGGGGGTACTATGGATTTTGCACACAGGGTGTTGGTGGGAAGAGTCTGGGGTCGTAATTACACAGTAGCTCGCATAAAATCATGGACATCGGAGGTCTGAGGGCATCACCTTGCTAACCTGCCCGCAATACAGATCTTTGTGAAAGGATGGTTTGCTCTATGCTTCTCTAGACCGGACTACACGAATTGGGTTCTTTCGTCCTATTGGCATTTTGAGCACGACCTAGTCCTCCTGAAGCATTGGTCTCCGTTGTTCAACCCGGACACAGAGCAGCTTGGTGTTGGCCCGATATGGGCCAGATTACTGGGACTCTCGTTACACTTCTGGTTCGAAGATATCTTCAAACGTATTGGGAATTCAATTGGCACATACATGGAATCCGACAAGTCCTATTTATCCACAGGCAAGATGGCTTTCGCCAAAATTTTGATCCATATGGACACCAGGGGAGGACTATAAGAATACATTACCATACAATGGAGATCATTCACTGAAAAGCAGCCACTGGACTATGAAGGCATACTATACAAATGTTGTAGATGCCACAAAGTTGAACATGTTTACAAGGATTGCCCCATGATCACTAAGAAAGGCAACCAATCGGAGAACAAAGAGCAGGAAGATCATTCCCCCCGGGAAATTTCTCATCCCACTTCGGAAGTGGAAGAGCAGCGACAACAAGTCCCGACTCAAGCAGATAATGCTCATGAGAAGGAATCAAGAAAGAAGTGGGAGAAAGCTCCTCTCCAGCCTCCCTCCCCACCCCTAATAAGAGCACGGGCACCTATTGGGGACCCACACTACACGGGTATGTCAAATCCACCACCTTTTTCTTCTACTTATTCATCTTTTTTTTTTCCTGTTTTTCCATCCCTTTCTCAACAAACCTAGTCTATGGCTTCTTCAGGCATTCCCATTAATTCCCCCCCCTCTCTTACCTCCCCTAGCTCCTGTATTAGCCACCCTTGGTTCAACATTGCCCTATTGCTCCCCCCTGCATACTCCTTCCCACAACCTTCCCTCTTTGATGACTCCCCCCCCCCTTTACCTGTCCAACCTCCCTCGGAACCCTGTGCTCCCAGGTGTTACCAGGAATAGTGTCCACTCAAATGCTGCTATTCCCACTAAGATGGGTGGCTATCTTAGAAACAAACAATTAAAGTCTACTATTGTTTTCTTTTATGAAAATAGACAAGAG
>APFE031669932.1:0-11579 GCA_000404065.3 Pinus taeda | reverse complement strand
CCTCCAAAACAGCTGCCTTACGAGATCTCCATCAAACAGAAAGTCCTGAAATAATTCTGATTCAAGAAACCAAACAAAGTCAAAGTGAAATGCAGAAAATTATAGATGCCCAAAAAAACTTCTCGGGGATCAGCAGCAACTCCAGAGGAGCATCTGGAGGAATAACAATCATGTGGAACCATCAACGCTGGGAGTGAAAATCATCCCTTCTCAATCAAAATTGGCTAAAGGTCAATCTAAGTCACAAAGATGAGAGCTGTGATCTCATCATTTACAATGCTTACATCCCCAATCAGTCTCGAGAAAAGGAACAATGTTGGAGGGAATTGAAAGAAGACATAGATAATGAACAGAATCCAAACATTATTCTTGCTAGAGACCTTAATTTAGTCCTCCATGCGAACGAGAAAAGAGGGGGCAATTTCTCCTTCGACCCCTTCAGAAGCAAGCTAGAAGAAATAATGTCTGATCACGAGTTGATGGACATTATTCCAAAAAATCGAAAATACACTTGGAATAATCGAAGACTGGGGCCAGGCAATATCATGGAACGTCTAGACAGATTTTTGGTCAACATTTCCTTGCTGTCCTCCTTTGCTGCGGGCCACACAAAAATTCTCAATACAACAGCCTCGGACCACTTTCCCATTCTTCTTTCACTGGACTCTCATACTTAGCTGGGGCCGATTCCGTTCAGGTACAATCCCCTCTGGCGAAACAATCCTGAGGCGGAAGCCATCATAGAAGCAACCTGGAAATACCATGTAGAAGGCTCCCCTAGCCATATTTGGGAATCAAAAATCAGGAACACAAGGAAAGCACTCAAAGATTGGGCTAAAGCTAGCTATCAAGAACCTGAAAAGAAAAAAATAAAAATTCAGCAAGACTTGGAGGTGATTCAAAATCAAATTGAACATCAAGGGCTCACTCACCTGCTTAAAAATAAAGAATGGGAAGCTCAAGGGCAGCTAATGCGCATTAAGAGAGAGGAAGAAATCAAATGGAGAATTAAATCAAGACAGCTATGGCTGAAAGAAGGGGACAAAAACATGGCTTACTTTCATAAACAAGCCACAGTCAGGAAGGTAAGAAACAATGTCAATACAATTACAGACAGTCAAGGCAATCAGCACAATGACCAAGAATCCATTAAAAAAGCTGCCTCCCTCCACTTCAAAAGTCTTCTCATGGAAAATCAAGAAGAAACTGACTACGCAACGCTGCTACAACACCTTCCAAAAAGCATTTCTTCCAAGGAGAATGACAGTCTAAACAAAGAAATAACGAAGGAGGAAACCAGAAAAGCCATTTGGACCTTGCAACCGGACAAGTCTCCAGGCCCAGATGGCTTTCCAATCAATTTTTACAGGGATCACTGGCACTTGATCAAAAAAGATCTTGTAAAGATGCTGCGAGGAATTCAAAGGAAAGGGAAAATGGGGGGGTTCACTAATTCAACCTTTCTTGCCCTCATCCCCAAAGAAAATAGACCCACATCCTTCTCCAGATTTAGACCAATTTCTCTGTGTAACTCCTCGTATAAGATTTTCACGAAAATCATATCCTCCAGACTTCAACCCCTTCTTCCATCGCTTATCTCTGAAAACCAAGGAGGCTTTCTTTCCAATAGGCAAATCCACGACTCAATCACCTTAGTCCAAGAAGCCATTCATTCCAGCATATCAAGGCAAGATAAAGGGTTCGTCCTCAAGCTCGACTTAGCCAACGCCTTCGACCGGGTAAGACACTCCTTCTTGTTTGCTGTCCTGAGAAAAATGGGATTCAACTCTGCCTTTATCAGTACCATCGCTGCTTGCATCTCAGGCCCATGGATTTCTCCTCTGATTAATGGGCGCCCTTGTGATGCTTTCCAATCCTCCCGAGGGTTAAGACAAGGATGCCCTCTCTCTCCTTATCTCTTCATTCTTATGGCTGAATCCTTCAGCAGAGCTCTAGATTACCACAGAAGAATTGGTCTCATTCCAGGCATCAAATTTGGGAATGGAGTCAAGAATATCAATCACTCCCAATTTGCTGATGACACTCTCTTGATCGGCGGAGCATCCACTACCATTGCAAGACGTTTCAAGACTCTCCTTGATCAATTTATGGAGTACTCAGGGGGAGAGATCAACTTACTCAAAAGTTGCATCTATGGCTGGAACATTTCCAATCAAACAGCTCACAGCATAGCCAAAATTTTTGGAGTGACTCACAAAGCAAGCTGGGACCACTTCACTTACCTCGGGATGCCGGTCAGCCTGGGATCATTAAAGGCTGCTACGTGGAATGAAATATTAGACAAAGTCAAACAGAAGACTCAACAGTGGGGAACCCAATGGCTCAATCCAGCAGGCAGAGTAATTCTTCTCAAATCAGGTATTTCCTCTTTACCATTATTTCGTTTTACTCTCTATCAAGCACCGACTGCCTTTCATCATAAGCTGGAAATCGCTCTCCGAAACTTCTTATGGCAAGGAGGGAAAAAGGAAAAAAGTAGATTTAATCTGGTAAGCTGGAAAAGCGTTATCCAATCTCAAGACAGAGGTGGTCTGGGAATTAGAGCCCCCAAAATTCTGAACTTGGCTTTTGGAATCAAAATAGCTTGGAGGTTAATCAATGAGCCAAAAGCCTGGTGGAAACAGGTTATGGAAAGCAAATATATCAATGGAAAAAGGCAAAAACTGCTTGAAACAGACATTCCCAATAGAGAAGCCACCAAAATTTGGCAACTATGTAAGAAAGCAATTCCCCTTCTCACTCAAAATACTTCCAAGATCCCGGGAGAAGGGGACAACATCAATTATGCTACAGATAGGATAATGGGTCTCCCTCCTTTAAACACAATTGAAGAAGCCATTCCCTTCATCCAACACCTCAATTGTAAAGGAATCCAGAGACTAGACCAGATATCGAAATGGGACGACGATACTGGAGCCTGGATTGACTGGGAGTTTCCAGCCACTCCTCCTGCTCTAGAAGCAAGCCTCAAAGCCTTCCAAGCAAATCTTCAGAATAGAGCTCCCATTAAAAAAGGTGCAGTAGACGGATTTCGATGGGAACCCTCGGGTTCCAGCTATACTGTCAAGTCTGGATATCAATACATTTGTAACAACACTTATCAGATTCCCATATGGAATCACTGGCGGTTAATATGGAAATCAGAGGCTATCCCCCAAAATCAAATTCTTCACCTGGTTGTTGTTAAAGGGCAAAGTCCTCACTTCAGAAAACCTTAGAAAGAGAGGGATTATAGGTCCTTCTAGATGTCCCAACTGCTGCTTAGCAGAGGAATCAATTCAACACCTGTTTCTGGACTGCCCCTTTGCTAAGAAATGCTGGACCAATTTGTTCTCCATGGGCAATCTATATTGGCATCCCCAGCAGAGCATCTCAGAAGCAATTCTTGAATGGAGAAAAAGCTGCCCTTGGAAAGATAAGAGGAGCGAAATTGTTAAAAGAATATGGGCTATCATCCCCCACAACCTTCTCTGGAAAATCTGGCTCGCCAGAAACAAAAAAATCTTCCAAAACAAGGAGAGCAATGTTCGGATGACATGCAATAAAGCCCACACATTGGCACAAGAAACAATAGCGGCAAAGTATAAAGGGAAAATACAAGCAGCAGACTACACAGTGGAGGAAAGATCAGTTATCAGACATATTCTAGATCGACCAGGCCATCACCAAGATACTCAGAGAATTGATAAACAGAAGCAAATCCAAACTAAGGAATGGGAAATCAGACTTTCAGCAAAGGAATACAAGGCATGGATGCAGAGTAGCAACTGTCCAACTCTTCACTTCGATGGAGCTTCAAAGTCCAATCCTGGACAAGCAGGAGCTGGAGGACTTACATCAAATGAGCTTGGGAGCAAAATCTGTAGCTATGAATGGAGTTTGGGAAGGAAATCAAACAATACTGCAGAGGCTTTAGCTCTCTACCAAGGACTAATGCAATTAAAAAATTTGGGTATCAAAAAGGTATTAGTCTTTGGAGACTCCACAATTATTATCCGCCTTATGAACTATAATCATCGCTCTCCCAACAGCAATCTTCAGCGCCTCATTGATCGCAGTAAACTCCTCCTCACTCAATTTAACCATATCAGATTCTATCATATCCTTCGCACGCTGAACATGGAAGCGGATAAATATGCGAACAAAGCAGTAGGAAAGCAGGAGGGCGTTTTATGTCTCAACAACAGAGAAGGATTTTATCCTCTGCCATGACTTTGAAAGCCTCAGGTACAGCCCAGATTCGCAGGACCCTTAAGTGTGCGAAGGGCATGGGTTACTCAGCAACAGGACAGATAGCAGACGGAAAACTTTGCCCCTCCAGTCATATCCGAGCCTCGTTCGACGCAATCGGCTGCCAACAAGATAAATCTATTCGTCTCAGTGCCGGCACAATGCTTGAAATCACAGCCAAAGGAGATCGCATGAAGGATTTGGGGCAGAGTCTCAATATTCACGTGATCTCGTTGCTAAATAGGCATTCTATCTCCTGCCCAAGTTATGTTATAAATAAGAGCATCAGCAAACAAAGCGTCCATCAATATGAGCATAAACTGGTTGAAGCAGACTGCCTTAGCCAGCGTCACAGAAGGAGCGACCCTCTGTTTCTCAGAAGAGCTGAATCTCTGGTATTGTCTTCTATACTTTTGCTTATTTTCACTCTAACTCTAGTCGTGGTGATCCACAGGCCATCACAAGTTCGTATCAGCTCGGCATCAGACTCCGTTGTTCTGGAACCATCCCATTCTGTGTTCCCCTGTCTTAGAACTCATCCGGCTTGCTCTGTTCGACTCTGGGTGCTCTCTCCAGCCCCCTCCCCTCTCCTCCTTTTCGTCTTAGGCTCTCCTTTCTCCCCAGTCGCCCTTCCTTCCCCCCGAACTCAGGTCTCTCTCCTGCCCTTGTCCCCTTCAGCTACAGCTGCGTTATTAAAGTCCCCTCCTAACCGCTCTCCTATTTTCGGTTCTCTGTCAGCGGGAATTAAATTCTATTCTGTCAGCACTCTCAGAAACAGCCAGCACGTCATAACCGCTCTGAGCTCTCCCGCCTATTTGGACCCTCTCTCCACCTACCCTTCCATCTGCAAATTTCACTCCCCAATGGCGCGCAGCGAGGATTGCTTCCACTGTGCTGACCTGCAAGCAGAGCTGGAAGAAATCAGGACTCAGCAGTCAATGTTAGACAAAAAGCAAGGTCTGTTGGATGCTCGATTAGAAGAGCACGATAGGCGTCTCGATGAACAAAGCAGGAGGCTCTTCGAGCAAGATCGTATCAACACTGAAAAATACAAAGCTGAAATCCAGCTCCTTATGCATAAGGCTGCCTCCCTCGAAGAGCAATTCGGGCTACTCACAAACCGCTGCACCCACGCAGAAGAGTCAATCTCTATTCTGCAATACATGATGGAAAAAATCACCAAAGGGGTAGCCACAAGCTCCTCCAGTGTCAAACAAGAAGCCAAAGCTGAGAATCTGGAGGAATCAACCGCTCGCCACATCCAACACATTATGATCGACTGAATGTATTTCAAATGCATCTTTTTGTTTTCCTCCTTTGTAAGAATCTATAGTAATTATGTATTTAGAAGTAGCAATCAAAGCAAACTAAGAAACAAAGGGGTAGCCAATTTTTGTAAACCCTTTGCTCTCTTTCAGTCTGCACAACCTATGTATCAGTGGATTCAAAATCTGTTTTTCTTTTCGGAATATAATACATAGCAACCGACAATTTCAAAAAAAAAAACATTCGGTATGCCAGTTGCCACTGATATAGTTTCGGGTGTCAATGTGAAGGTGACCCCGGCCAGGATAGACTGACCTCCGTGTAGGTGAAGCACAAAAAGACGGGCCAACTCATGATGAACTCTAACATTAGCCACTCTTTGACAAAATTCAAAACATGATAGATACTGGAAACATGACATGACAAGAGGGCAGGTCTGGAATTCAGTGAGGGTAGTTGGCTCATCCCTAACATGTTTGCCACTCTTGTGATGTCTCCTGAGAGCCTGTTCTTCTGAGGATGAATCACTTTGTGTCTCCATCTCGTACTTTGATGAATGCTCTGATGCCATGACTGCTGTGTGTACTGTACTTGGGCTGCCCTTTGATGATGGTGTGAAAACTAGGTGTTGTTGTGATATCTGCCACCAAGGGGAACAATGAAACAAGGGAGTATTAGGAAGGGATTAATATGATGGGAATAGGGGTTATGGGGAGAAGTTTGTTTAGGGATATGTAGGGGGTTTGGGTATTTGATAGGGTAGGGTTTTGGGGTTTTGATAAGGTAGGGTTTTGAGGTGTTATGTTGACAAATAAGAGGAGCGGATAGGGAATAGGGTTTGGTAGTGTTTTAGGGTAGGGATAATAGGAAAAATGAGAAAGGGGGATAGGGAAAAATGGCAAGCAAGAGTGAAAATGGAACCTTGGCACTAATACCACAATTTTGCAACCCTAGCCACCATAGTTTTGATGTTTTTTGAGTGGTTGGTTTTATGAGTTTTGTGGCAATTAAACACATCCAAGAACCACCATATCATTCATAAAGTTTGAAGAGCAAGCCGTGATATAGAGCCTACCTGTCAATTTGAGGGGTTTCACAAGCAATTTGAGGAAATTTGGCACGATTTCAGCGCTTTGTGGGTGTGCGCCACGCGCCAAACCCAGTGTGTCGTGCCCTGGGTGGGCACCACGCCTGTTGAAAACTTGCAATGTGGGGTGGCTCTGTGTGCGCCGCGCCCTGTGTGTGCGCTACGCCCCTCTATGTATGTGCCGAGCCCTGTGTGTGCGCTGCGCCCCTCTGTGTATGCGTCGCGCCCTAGAAACTGCCTCCAACTTCATTCCAAACACGCACTTTACCTCTCAAACACCTTGCTATGTTTCTCAATAACCTTGATTAACACAATGACTTTGATTTTGGTGGAAACTTGTATATAAAGGCTTTGAAGTCATGGGTTTAGTCTTTTCCTCTTCAAAAACCCATTTTGCTAATGTTGTGTTTTGACACTTTTTCACTGACTTAAAGCAGCACTGAATTTCACTTTTCCCTTTGAAATTTTAGCTCAAATGATGAAATTTTCGGCACTCTTTGCAGGGATTGCTTGACAGGGCATTTGGCCATGGAAACCATGACTGCACCTGAAGAAATCAACTGACGACTTTTTGAAAATTTTATCACAAATGACATTGTTTGAATTTTCTTCAAAACAGAGTTTTGAAGAACAGTCGAAGTCTATCAACATGACGAAGAAACTCTCTGAATCATAACTTTGTAAGGGCCTCACTCTGTCCTGCATGGCTTTATCGGATATGTTTGAAGACCAAATTGATTAATCCCTAGACCTAATGATCGAAAATGATTTTTGTCCATTAAAGGACCAGACCTTGACTGTCATGAACTTTGGTGATCATTGACAAAAGACCTAAGCCAGCAGGAGCCAGACATGAGGGGCAATGACTAGAATGACCTTTTCCGTCAGATTATGGCATGCCCCTAGCAGAATGTAGCTGAGTGAATGGAGCAGGACTCCTATAAATGAAATGCATAAAGAGTTTTGATCTCTGACGGAGGACTGACGAGACCAACTCTAACAGTTAGAAGAGGAGGAAGAAGATGAACTATATTACACCAACCCCCACCCAATCTACAATTTGGACATTATTACAGGAGGGGGGCTGTTGAGAAATCAATGCTATTAGGATTAGGGTTAGATTTCTCTTTCTTGATAATTACTTGTGAATTATGTTGGATTCTTTTACTTATTTGTTATATTATCTTTCATCAAGCAATTACCAAATTATGTGTGCATGAAGATCACAAAAACACAAGAAATAATATGTAGGCGCTCTGCTAGGGAAAAACCCCTATCTAGGGGAAAACCCAGTCAAAATATATTCCTTCAATAGTTTTCCTTGAGACTCTTCTATCTAGATAAAGACCTCCTCCAAACCAAGCCAACCTTTCCTTATTCTATCCAACCTTCGACCTAGAAGTAGCAACACTTTGACCCTAACAACTTTGACTTGACAGCTTCTGACATCAGTAGCAACTTCGACCTTGACTAGGAGACTTTGATCTCCTAAACCAACCCACATGGGAGAGAGAGAGAGAGAGGCACCAAAATTTTGATTTTCTTCTTCCCTTCCACCTTAATCAAACTCGCACTCCTTTTGGACCCTTCCTTCAACTTCACACTTCTTCCCAGCTTCCAGCATCCAACTTCCAAAGATAGAACTATGCTTGAGATAGTGAGATGCTCAAATGAAGTCAAATTGCCTTGTATATATAGCCTTGCAATGAGGTCGAATTTCCTTCCTTGAGGCCGACTTGATCTTCATGAGGCCAACTTGGTGTGGAGGTTACATGATTTATTTTTTACTCAAAATAAGTCTTTTTACATCCTTCAAAAGCCCAAGAAGGGTCTCATAAAATATACTATGACTCTATTGACTCTTTATTATCCTAGGAGTCCTCAATGGGGACTTTGACTAATAAAATAATGACCCAACCATGAAACCCATGCTTTAATAAGTCATTGTAACAATAATACAAATTCTTTTCACATATACATTTTATGAAGACCGAACCTAGTTACATTTTTCAACACTCCCTCTTAACTAGGGAGGTATTCATACGGAAGATCTCAAACTATATGAACTATGAAGAGTTTAGGCACTGCAATGCCATGAACTAGATTCCTAACTAGGGAAATCTATCCAAGGTCTCTCAACATTTTAGGCACCGCAATGCCACAGACTAGATTCCTAACCAGGGCAATCTATCCAAGTGGGACTAAGATGGACTAAAGCTTTCAACCTCTATAGGTACCATCATGCTTACTTGCTAACCATCAACCCCGGGATCTAGGTGTGTATCTGAAGTCAGAGCTCCATGACCAATGCCACCCTCCCTACTTCGGGAACTAGACATCAACACATAGTGTCAGCCAGATGTACGCCGAGGTAATGTGTCTCACACACAAGGTCTAAAAAAATCTCTTCAAAACTTTTATCATCATCAATAAAATCACTAATATCAACTAAATGAAGCATCATTCTAAGATACTCAAACTTCTTATTAGGAAGAGGCCTTTTTAGTATATCAAATACCTGATCGTTTGTTGGGACATATTGTATCTTCATGATCCCATCCTGTACCAAGTTCCTAATATAGTGTAACTTATTGTTGATATGATTTGTCCTAGCATGAAACACAGAATCTCCAGACAGCTTGATACAACTTTGATTATCACAATTAATCATAATATGACCTAGAGGCTTCTTGAACAAATCTGTCATAAACTTCCTCAAGCATACAATGTCCTTTCCTACTTCACATGCAGTCATGTACTCTTCTTCAACACTACTCAAAGCAACAGGATCTTGATTTCTACTCATCCATGAGATCATGGCAGATCCCAAACTAAAGTATCCTCTGGTAGTGCTTCTTCCATCAGTCTCACTACCACCCCATTCTGAATCTGTGAAGCCAGTCAACTTGACTTCCTTGCTATTGTACTTTAGGTAGTGATTTATCATACCACGAAGATATCTCAATATATTATTGGCAGCTATCCAATGATCATAACAAGGCTCCAACTGAAACTGGCTGAGGATGTTCATATCAAAAATATATCTAGCCTAGTATTTACCAGATACATCAGAGAACCTACCAACTCACAATAGGAGGAAGGATCCACAAGACTTGAGTCGGAGCTCCTCAATTTCTTGAGATTGGTGATCATAGGATTAATCATGGGCTTGGAATCCATCATCCCAAATTTTTGCAACAACTTGATGATGTACTTTCCTTGCCCTAAATATATCTCCCCATGATTTTTCCATACTTCCATACCTCGGTAATAGTGCATCAATCGTAGATCCTGCATCTCAAATTCAACTACCAACATCTTCTTACATTCTTGTATTCTTCTCTCCACACCTGTGATAAATAGATCATCTTCATGCAATAGAATAATGGTTGGCTCATTATTCACAACCTTGATGTAGAGATTAGGATCAACAGAACTCTTCACAAACCCCATTCTCATAAGGTATGAAACCATTCTTGCATACCATGCCCTAGGAGCTTGCTTCAAACCATACAGGGCCTTCTTGAGTCTACAGACATGAGTGTCCCTGCTATTTTCTTCAAAGCCTTCGGGTTTCTCAATTTATACTTCCTTATCGATGGTCCCATTCATAAATGTTGTCTTCATGTCCATTTGGTGGATCTTCCATCCCATTGTAGCAGCCAACAAAACCAAAGATCTAATGGTAGTATACCTTGCTGTGGGTGCAAAGGTTTCTTCATAATCTATGCCTTCCTTTTGAGAGAAACCCATTGCAACAAATATGGCCTTGTATTTATCTGCTTCCATAAATAACATGTTTTATCTTGTAGATCTATTTTTAGGTGACCAATCGATTTGTCACTAGGTCTAGGAATGATTTCCCAAACCCCATTCTTCATGATGAATTGATATTCTTGCTACATAGATTTCTTCCATACTTCTTGATGAGTTGCTTCTTAAAATGTAGATGGTTATGCTTCAATTATTCTTGTTATATATGCAACATATCCAGAATATCTCTTTGGCCTTTTGCTTTCCCTGAAGGTTCCTTTTGTAGCTCCATGCCATTCAACATCTTCAAGAATTGTTTTTAACCAATTTTGCCTCCTCCTTGTGATTGATATGACCACAACTTGAATAAGATCACTTGGTCCTTCTTCTTCCTCTTCAATTGTAGAAGGGTTGTCGGGTTGTAATTCTTCTTCTTCAAATATGGGTAGATCTTCTTCATCAGAATGAATAGGAATATCCTTCAATCTTTTGTAGGCTTGATTCTCATCAAATATAATGTCCCTTCTTACTTCAATGTGTCTCCCTTCCTTGATGTAGATTCCATATGCCTTTGAGGAGAGACTATAGCCAACGAAGATCCCTTTGATGCTTGTAGAATCCAACTTCTTTCGTTTGTCCTTTGGAACATGGATATATGCAGGACTCCCGAAGATTCAAAAATGGTCCACACTTGGCTTCTTTCTTGTGAACGATTCCTCAGGTGTCATATTATTGAGAATTCCCTGAGGACTTCTATTTTGAACATATACGACTATCATTGTTGCTTCTCCCCATAGAAAATTTGGAAAATATTGATCAAGTAGCATCGTTCGTACACCTTCTTCAATTGTCCTATTATTTCTTTTGGCCACTACATTTTGTTCGGGATAGTAGGGAACAATAAGCTCCCTCTTAATTGCCGCCTCTTTACAATATGCAATTCATTCTTTAGAATTGTATTCCCAACCATTGTCAGATTTCAAAGTTTTTTATCTTTCTTTTAGCTATGGTTTCCACTTATCTAAACTCCTTGAATTTATCAAATACTTTATCCTTCTTCTTGAGAATATAGAACCATGTCTTTCTAGAGTGATCATCAATAAATGGTACATAGTAAAGATGACCTCTAAGTGATTTGTCAGACATGGGCCCACACACATCAGAATGTATGAGGTATAATATTTCTTTAGACCTTGTTTCACTATTTGAAAATGGTTTTATT
>APFE031669930.1:10572-21748 GCA_000404065.3 Pinus taeda | reverse complement strand
TAAGCAAACATTTTAAAAAATATACACACCTTTTTTCACTTTGTAGGAGCTCGATATTGCCTCTAATGTATCTCTGTAATTTCAGATCATCCAGTTATGAAATTGTGACTTGCGGTAGCCCTCTGTGTCCTCTTTTCAATGCCACCAGTCTGACCCCAATTGGATTCTCCAATGAAGCGTTATGCCAAATCTCCCACAGTGACCTGATTATAGACTAATTCAGTAGAGCGAACTTTTACGACGTTACATGAGCCATTGTTTCGACCTCTGGCTCTGAAAAATATATAAAAGAAACTACATTCCATCCTCTTTCTGCACCTTTTTACGAAATTTCAATCCAATTCTCAGAGAAAGAGTTATGACGATTGTCCCCAGGTCACCTGTTTGGAATGTAATTCAGAAGTTTGCAAAAAGACCAACTTCCTCAGATCATATCTTCGCAATTATAGTGCAAAATGCTCTAAAATTCGAACCTGAGATTTAGCACGATGTATTATCAAATGGGTTTTTTTTTCAACTTCTGAAACATCACAGAACAAAAGGTATAGCGAAAATGCGACGATGACCTGTTTGGAGCAGCGAAACCCTACAATCCAAAGCTCTGATACCAAATGTTATGAAACCAGCTCAAGAAAAGATAGAAAAGATAGATCAACGCCTTAGAATTCAGCCTTGGGCAACCTCCTTTACATTACATAAATGAACAATTCTTGGATGATACAAATGGAAAGACCTCCTTTCTATATATAGGAGTCTAAGGGGTCATAACATAATCAGAGCCTACATAACAATAATAATGTAAGGGCACAATAATAACAATAGTGGGCTTCTATGGGGCACAATAGTAACAATATGGGCACAATAGGGGCACAACAATATTGATAAGGGGTACAACTACAATATTAATGGGGTAATCACTAGTATTATGGGGACCCAACACTATCTCCAATAGTAAATGGGTCTCTCCACTTGTTATGGTGCCAAAGAAGAATGGAAAGTGGAGGATTTGTGTAAATTATAATGAGCTAAATAAAGCAACATGAAAAGGCCACTTTCCCCTACAATTAATTGACCAAGTATTAGACACTTTGGTAGGAAAGAAATTCTTTTCTTTCTTAGATGGCTTCAGTGGATACAATCAGATTCAGATTGCCCCTAAAGACCAAGACAAAACCACTTTTACTTGTCCTTGGGGAACATTTGCCTATAGAGTTCTACCTTTTGGCTTATGCAATGCTCCTGCCACATTTCAAAGGGCTATCCTCAGTGTCTTTTCAGACTTAATAAATGAAGGGCTAGAAGTATACATGGATGACTTTACACCATACCGAGATGATTTTGACCCAGCATTGGACACACTGGAAACAAACCTGCAGCGCTGCATTTCCACCAGGCTTTGTTTGAGCCACGAAAAATGCTATATGATGATGACTGAAGGACTTATTCTAGGTCATTATATCTCATCAGCTAGCATACAAGTAGACCTAGCCAAAATTCAAATAATCCTTCTAATTCCCACTCCTACCACTCAAACAGATGTACGCATTTTTCTTGGATTTTCTGGTTATTATAGAAGGTTTATAGAACATTTTTCGCATATTACTGCACCTCTATATGCACTGATAGGTAATGTTGATTTTCTTTTGATAGAAAAATTTGACCGTGCTTTCCGGGATCTAAGAAGCTTGTGTCCACAGCCCCAATCCTTCGAGGACCAAATTGGGACCTGCCATTTCAAATTTCATCAGATGCCTCAGATACAGCTATTGGAGTAGCTCTTGGGTAGGAAGAAGATAAAAACCCATATGCAATTTATTATATTAGCAAGAATTTATCCCCTATTGAATTGAATTATACTGTTACTGAAAAGGAATTTCTAGCTGTAATACATGCTGTCAATAAGTTCAGGCATTACATTACTGGATATCCTGTTATCTTGTATACAGATCACTCTGCCATAAAATATTTAGCAAATAAACCAATCACAAATGGTAGAATAACAGATGGCTAATTTTATTGCAGGAATTTGATATTACAATCAAGGACCGACTTGGGAAAAGAAAATCTTGTAGCTGACTTTCTCTCACGAATGCCAAAACTAGTGGACGCAACAACAATTGAAGATCAATTTCCAGATGAGCATTTGTTTGTTGTCACTGTTAAAACACCCTAGTATGTTGATGTTGAGAATTACTTAGTAGTAGGTGAATTATTGAAACATTTGACCCCTAATGAACACAAACAAATTGTCCAGTGAAGTGCTTGATTTTCTTGGATTGGGGGCTACCTGTTCCATATAGGGGCATATATGCACATCAGGAGATGCATCCACGAGGATGAAATTTTTGACATTTTAAAAGTTTGTCATGACAAACCATGTGGCAGACATTTTGCTAATTATAGAATTGGGCATAAGGTCCTACAAACAGGGTATTATTGGCCCATGATCTTCAAAGATGCAAAGAAGTTCGTTCAGGCCTGTGACAATTACCAAAGAGCAGGATGCCCTCGTCAGTCCGACGAAATACCCCTGAATCCACAGCTAGTTATTGAACCATTCGAGCGATGGGCCCTTGATTTCGTTTGACCAATTAACCCATCCTCAAACCAGAAAACATATATTTTGCTAGCAACAAAATATGTCACCAAATGGGTTGAAGCAGAGGTATTTCCGAGAGCTACAAAGGATTCTATCATACAGTTCCTATTCCATATATTCGTGTGCTATGGGCTTCCAAGAGATATAATTACAGATGGTGGACCACAGTTTACTGGTAACAAGATTGTTGCAACACTAAACAATGATCATATCCAGCACAAAATCACCACTCCATACCACCTACAGGCAAATGGTCAAGTAGAAAGCAACAATAAAATAATAGAAGCAATCTTAGAAAAAACCACTGCATCACATAGACGCGATTGGGCTGAAAGACTACCAGAAACCTTGTGGGCTTACAGAACAATTCACCATACCAATTGGTGTTTGGGAAGGAACCCATTTTTCCCATAGAATTTGAAATCCAAACACCACTAACAACACAAGAAGTCGGCTTAGATTTAAACGAGGCATAGATTAATAGATTACAACAGATCAATGACCTAGATGAAATCAGGCTCTCTGCCCTCCAAAACACTACATTAATCCAATAGCAGCAAGCTAAATGGCATGATGATCTCATTAAAAATAAAGTCATCCGCGAAGGAGACTGGGTGCTTTTATACGATTCTAGGTTTCAGTATTTTCTTGGGAAACTTCAGACTTGTTGGCTGGGGCCATATGAAATCCAGAAGGTACATGATAATGGAACCCTTACTCTAATGACCATTGACAGATCTAGATATACCTTCAAGGCAAACAACCACCGAGTTCGACTATATCGTAAACCACTTACTCAGGAGTCCTTCTACCAGCAACTACGCGAAGACTCCGACATGCAAATTTTGGAGGAGGAAGAGAAATCTTCCTCACCTATGATTCATTAAGTGATTCAATTCTTTCTACATTTGTACATAATTCCTTTGTTTTGTTAGCATAAATTACTCTTTGTACATATTTTTTTGTATTTACACTTTATAGCACCTTCACCATTCTGTTGTTCCTTTTTCAAGAGGAACAACACTGTCATTTTTGTTGTTCCTTTCCTAAAGGGACAACATTTGTGTGCACTTTTTCTGTTTCTGTTGTTCCCTTTTCCAAAGGGACAACATTTTCATTTTGCTGTTCCTTTTTCAAAGAAACGACACTTTTGATTTTCGTTGTTACTTTTCCAAAGGAATGACATTTGCGTTTTCTACTGTTCCTTTTCCAAAGGAACAACACTTTTGATTTTTGTTGTTCCTTTTCCAAAGGAATGAAATTTGCGTTTCCTGTTGTTCCCTTTCCAAAGGAACGACATTTGTGATTTTTATTGTTCCTTTTCCAAAGGAATGGCATTTGCATTTTCTGATGTTCCTTTTCCAAAGGAACAACACTTTCGGTTGTTGCTGTTCCTTTTCCAAAGGAACGACACTTGCATTTTCTGTTGTTCCTTTTTCAAAGGAACAACACTTGTATTTTTTTGCTCCTACTTTTTGAAATGACAACATTCTCAGTTTCCTTTTACTTATGCTTCTCCTCACTGTTCCAATTTAAAGATGCCTGATGTCCTTGCTGTTTCAAGTCTTTTGGAGCATAGATATACACTTATGCAATGGATACAAAAGTACAATGTACTGAAATCAGTAAATTATATAAAATTGCTATTTTTACAAGAAATTTCTTTGAATTGATAAGAGGAAAAAGGAAAGGACACAATTATCCATTATTTTTGTTGTCATTATTCTACTAATATTGATATGATTGGTTATCTTTATCATGTTGGTTCTTTTTAAATTCTCATAATCCTCTTTTATCATTATTAAGGAATAAGAACAAAGGGTCTGTATTTTTCTATTGAGATGTTAAGACTTCTTCCACCATTCCTACTCTTAAGGAGTGTTGAACCACCCTTTATGTATAAATACGGAAGTACTTTATGAAAAAAAAGAGAGAAAAAAGTTTATATAACTTATGGGTTGTCAAATGGAGGATAGGGGGTCTCATCAAGAGCTAGCATACCATGATCATAACGAAGAAAGTGAAGTGGCATTCCCACTATGGCCACCATACCAGGGATATGATCCAAGAGGTACATTAGAGAAAATAAAGAGTCCTTGGAATAGGAAGTCTCATCATGAGCCGGCCTGCCCACCTTTAACTCCTTCTTGTTGAATGGAATTATGGCTAACTGGTCACCAAGCCAGCATAATGGCCTACATTTTGACATTGCACAACACTTCCTAAGCATACACAAAGGATCATGGTTCCATGGGTGAAACAAACAACTCTGTCAAGGTTATGGACACCTATCGGCAGCAGAGCTCTGTTAATGGTATTGAAGTCACATTCCTTATACACCAATAGTAATCATCAACACCCTTCTGTGTCTTATACCTTTGTAATATGTCACATAAGACTATGTATATCATTTCCCCGAACCATTACACACATGAAAATCTATTACAACCAATCATGATGGAAAAATTGATAATGACCACATCAGACGTTTTGTGCACGTCAGTTGTCCTATCCTCCCAGCCTCACATCATATCATAGCATTCTCTTACTTCTTAAGTGATCTACTATACACCTCGATTTCAGCAATCTGCTCCTTTTATAACACATGGAATTTCGGCATACATTGTTCCTTTATGACTCTATATTCTGGTAGTTCGGCATGTCGCTCCCTCATTTGACGGCCGAGGATGACCTATTACATTGCAGGGGGGAGGTAGGTAACCTCATAATTTTCTGGTATATGTGTCAGACTATTATTCGGAAAACTGTTTACTTGGGAATAGCAAGGATCAATGGTATATTATTTTTGAATTTGCATGGCTTGTTGTTCCTAAGCCATTTCCATAGTATGCTCTACGACAATTAGTAAATGACTCACGATTTGAGCGAGTCTTGATGTTTTGTTATTTTCTCTATGTTCTAATAGTTTGAACAACCTGCTGTTCCATTGCCATATTTGCAATTTTACAGTGAGCTAAAAGCATGGAGGAAGATCAATTCAGAGAGAACCATAGGTATTGACAATCTCTGACGCTGCACGGGAAATCTTGGAAAGGGCAGGTTGGTTAGTTTATCTCAATCATTTACAGGAATCCAACGAGACCATAGCAATAGAATTCTTGTAGAACTTGCAAGAATATCATTCCATAGTAAGGGGGAGACACATAGCAGTCACCAATGACATAATTGCAGAGGTCTCTGGACTACCAACCATTAGACCTGTGTGGACGTTAAAGAAGGAGAGATTGCGAAAGATCATAAAAGTCTTCTAGGATGAAGGCCAGAACCTAACAGTCAGAGGAAAGGGAGTTCTACCAGCAATATTAGGAGACCTATGGGTAGAATTGGCGAAGATCATCCAGAGCTACATCACTTATGAAGGCAGGAAAGACGTGGTAAGACCACGACACCTTAAACTTTTAACCGTATTAAAACAGAAATGCTCTGTGAACTTACCTGCATTTTAAAATTCATTACTTCATGATGTTGCCCAAAGTATGAAAAAGTCATAACATGTAGAATCAGTAGTAAGTCACCATGGGCTAATATGGTTGATAGTTAGCCATAACCTTACTCAGCAATAGAGCAGCTAGGAAGTGCTAATTGTCATGATAGATGGGGGACTAACTATGCCATCCCCAAAATGTAAGCATACTACCAGTACACCAGAGAGACCATTCAAATGGAGGAAATCAGTCAGATTGGCACAGATTAGAGGGAGGCTGGAAAATTCCCAAGGGGATAGTAGCCAATCAATGGAGATAGACGATTTAGGGGATGAGCAACCCCCCACAATTGGAAGGAGAAGAGAATGAGAAAGGATTGGAAGGAAATGAGGAAGGATAAATGGAGGAAGAGACCGAGTAGCCTGGGTAGGAGGAGGAAGAAACAAAGCAACACGAAGACAACCCATTGCAAAATCCATTGCAAGAAGATGAATTGGCCAAAATTCTAGCCAATATGGGTGAATATGCCCAACCTCTTAGCTTGCTAGGCCTCCATAATGAAGAAGAACAAAAATATCATTCTGCTCAGGACAAAGATGCACCCAAAGAATTATGCGATGAGGAAGTAGAAGAAGAGAATCATCCTGCTCTTGATGAAAGTATGATAGGAGAGAATAGTGATATAGAGGAGGAACAATCTGTTCCCAGCCAGACTACTCTGGAAGAATTCCAAGAGAAGAAGGGGTGGAAAAAGAAGTCACCTAGGAAATAACAGAACTGGCTAGGGTTTTTACTCTTGAGCAACCCGAACAGAACAATGAAGGAGCACCCCAAGAAGAAAACTAGGGAATTGTCCAAGATAACAGTCCAAGCTCGAGTAAACAGACAACTATTCCTTCTAAGAAAACAAAAGAAATTAAAGGATTACGGAAAGAACAACAAAGATTATTGAATGTGATAACTCGACTTCGACAACAAATCGGGGTTTTGAAAATGAGAAAGAGGGTAAAAAGGACTTCGGGGGTGAGACATGAAACCACTCCAGCAAGACCCCTCAAGAAAAAGGTTCGGAGGACTCAAGTCCAACCTGTTGTTCAAAACCCTGTTGAGGACCAATTTTCTATTCAAAGCTTGATGGAAGAGCAACCTGCCGTTTAAAACCCTGTTGAGGAGTAGTCTGTTGTCCAAAACCAAAAGGAACAACATTCAATTGTTGCCCATGTTGAAGTACAAACAGATGATATATCGGCGTATGACAAAGAACTTCAGACAGAGGCACAACCCTCTGGAGAAATGTGAACCATAAACACAAGACGATGCAATAAGAAGATTCAAGTGAACCTTCCGCTCACCACTCCCATGTGGGACAATGATCCGAGGACAGTAACCCTATGATAGGGTTTTGATGAAAGCTTAGTAAGTAGTAGAAAAGCTTACAAAACAAACGGTTTCTCGACAAAAGTATGAAGAATTACAACAACAACTAAGGAATGTCAATTTATCTGAAAGCCAGGCCTTTGAAGGATGGTGAAAGGAAGAAGAAAAAGTTGCAAAGGTAACTCATAGGTTAGATATATTTATCAAGCAGATGGATACCTTATGCTCTTTGTACACTGATGTCCTAGCAGGTAGAGCCCCTGCTAAGAATTATGTCTTGTTTTTAGTGGAACGATATTTGCAATTGAAAATAAAGGTTTTCAGAGCAGGAGCCCCTATACAAATTAATACCATTGATGATTTTATAAATTGTTGTAAGCACTATGGAGTAAAGGTTCAAAGATTATTGTGTGAATTCTATCTACATAACCTTGTGTTAGACCAAGAGATAGAGCAGAACCTCGGCCCTTTTTTTGGGGATATTCAACTGTAGGCATTTATTTCATTTGGAGTTAATCAAAGCAAATGGCTTAAAGCCTATAATGCCTTCTAAAGACATGAAAACAGATTAGACTTATGGGTAAGAGCTAAGCCTAGAAATCCAGTACAGTTATGGCGGAAACATAGGAACCTCATGAGGACTCCAGGTGTGATTGATGCATTAGGACCCATTCATACAACAATCAATCAATAGGGAATAGAATACTTTTTCACTATTAAAGACCTTGCTGTTGATACTGCTAAATTTTGATATCAGATTTCTAATCCGAATATCCAACTCAAGGAACCATTTAATTATGAGAACTTTAAGTTAGTTTCCGATCGCTTGAACCTCTATGGCGAACTTATCTTGAGGGCAGGGCCATCTTGGTTAGGATATAGGTTCCGGAGTCTAATTATTTGGAACCCTGCACCTGGATACCAAGCCCTATATGAGATGCATGAGGGTCAGACAGGCCATCTTTTTTAACACCTAGTTAGGCATCATGGTTGTAGACCACCACATGAGATCCCATCTCCAGCCTACTCTCTCACTGCCTTACATGTCAGCTACAATGTTTTCATGAGGGCATGAAAAAGGGTAAGCAGGGGGGTGCGTGGAGTACTGAAGAAGGTATGTTTTTATTGTTTATTTTGTCATATTTTCATTAAAACTCATAGCCCCTTTACATCATGAACTAGGTAGATAATAAGAAATCATGATAAAATCTATAGGATTTATATGCAACATGAAAACACTAATAATTTCCATTTCTTATGCAGGAAGAGGGAAAAATGAAAGATTGTCGTTCCAAAGAAAAAGACAGGGCCAAGTTAATTGTTGTCCCTTTGGCGGGGAACCACATGCAAACAAGGTGATCCAAATTAAAGCATATCATCCAAGGAAAGGAAAATGAGATATCGACTCAACGCAAGAAAACAAATGGATAATTGGGAATTAACAGTTTGGTGAAATCCCTCAAGATCCTTTGATCTTGAGAGATCACTGCCTTAACTATTTTTGCATCATTGATATCTCTGCATCAGTCATTATAAAAAGGGGATAGCACTACTAGCTCGGGGGGAATCTGTTGTCATTTCTCTATGTAATGTTTCTCTGTATTTGAGACTTTGATCATCAATTCCTATTGAGAAGTGATCCACTGTAACTCTGTTTGAATGCTTTAATATAAATCTCGTTGCTGTTCCATCTTTGGTCCTGGAATAATTTCAGGTGGTGTGTCCCTGGAAGCTAAGGGCCCAACCCTAGTGGAACACTTGCTCCTGTACTATTATCTTTCGTTCATGCGCGTTTTTCATTATCAGATTTGTTCCATAATCTAATGTGTTTTGTCATTTTACATCACAGCTCTATTATATTTGATTTATATTCGACTAAGTAATATCGTTCTCTATGACAGGAATGTCGTATTGTTCATTGTAACTCCGTAACGCATTGTTGTTCCTTTAATCATTAATATAATATTGTTGGTCTTTATGGAATGTTATTGTTGTTTAATTACAAAGTAACCATGTTGTAACATTCATAAATTGGTATTAATGTATTCATCTATGATTTACATTTAATTGCGATTATTGTTCAACTGACATTGCTGTTCCATTACGAATTACAATCGTTATTCTTTATAACTAAGATTGATATTTGTGGTATCAAAATCAAATTACTGTTTTTCTCAATATTAAGGCATGCCATGTGTGTTATTTATCTTAGTTTATCGTGCACTCACATTTGGCTCTGAGTATTTTTCTATATTTCAGTGTGCTGTCTGACTTATTCTTAGAGTAAAGATTGCTATCTGATTTCTGTAGGATATGATTGCTACACTTATTTTTGAATACTAAGGTGTTGCTGAATTAATTGTTGTTCCATTTCATAGTTGTTGTTCCATTTCCTGTTATTTGCGTTGTCATTGCTTTGGTTTGCAGAACGATCTGAAACTGTAGCGAGCGTTGACATTTGTTCTCTAGTTCCCAGGTTGATGATTTGTTCCTTGATTACCTTTAGTTCCATCAGTTTACAGATGAATGAGTTACTGTCACTAGACCCTTGACTGATAAATTTCTTAGTTTTCTGAATGCAGGATTTAGATTTTAAAGTGCTTTGCTGTAAGTAGATCTTGTTTTAAGCATCCGTTTACTCTTGTATTTTGAGCACTATACTACTAGCATTACTTTGACAAATGACAGCCTCAAAATGAGACACTCTTTGAAATAAAAAAACATTCCTGGATTGACAAGTTAATGTGAGGTAATTAGAGGTGAAAAAGACCCTTTTTATGACTCGACACCTGCAAGTAAAACTACATTGCAGAATAAATGGGTTTATAGGCTGAAGGAAGAAGATGGAGGAAGACAGAGGTACAAAGCTAGACTTGTGGTGAAGGGGTTTGCATAGAAGGAAGGTATTTTTTTTGATGAAATATTTTCTCTTGTTGTTAAAATGACTTCAATCAAAACTATTTTAATTCTAGTAGTAGTTAAAGATTTGCATCTTGAGCAGTTAGATGTAAAGACAACCTTTCTCCTTGGGGATTTGGAGGAAGAGATATATGTGCAGCAGCCACAAGGATATGAGGTATAAGGGAAGGAGAAACTAGTGTGCAGGTTTAAGAAGAGCTTGTATGGCTTAAAACAGGCTCCTAGGCAGTGGTATCTAAAATTTGACCAGTTTATGTCTGAACAAGGTTATACTAGATGTCACTCTGATCATTGTGTTTATCTGAAAAAGCAAAATGATGGCAGCTATATTATATTGTTACTATATGTGGATGACATGCTTGTTGTAGGGTCTAACATGTAGAAAATAACTGTGCTCAAAATAAAATTGGCAAATTCATTTGCAATGAAGGATTTGGGAGCTGCAAAACAAATCCTTGGTATGAGAATAACTAGAGACAAGAAAAATCACAAATTAACATTGTCTCAGAATGAGTACATACAAAAGGTGTTGAAAAGATTTAATATGCACAATGAAAAACCAGTTCATACTCCTTTTGCTAGCCATTTCAAACTTAGTAAGGAAATGTGCCCAAAGACCAAAGAAAACATGGATTATATGTCTAAAGTTCTATATGCATCAGCAGTTGGAAGCTTAATGTATGCAATGGTCTGCACGAGGCCTAATATTGCACATGCAGTGGGAGTTGTAAGTAGGTACATGAACAATCTAGGAAATGAACATTGGATGGCAGTGAAATGGATTCTCAGATATTTGAAAGGTACCACAGATCAAGCATTATGCTTTGGTGGTTCA
>APFE031669928.1:9482-83542 GCA_000404065.3 Pinus taeda | reverse complement strand
TAATAAATATTCAAAGTAGTGATTATTTTAAAAGTCATTAGTTAATGAAAAGGCATGTCTAAAAAGACATGCCCAGTCATGAAGAGGCACTTACCTAAGTATATAAGCGGGCCCTCATTGTAACATTCAATCATCTTTGTACATTTCATATATTAATAAAATATTATTTACAAATACATTTGTGTATTTTACATTTAAAGACATAGCCTCAAGCTATCCACAAAACTCTAATTCCTTTAGAAAGGGTGACTAGGGTTTCCTTCAAACTCTAACATTCTTTTAGGTCTCTGTTATCTCTCAAAGTAGAAGGGGTTGTAGGAGGGGATCCTATAGAGAAACTACTAGGTCAGGGGGCAACAATGGAGCGATAGCCCAATGTCACCTCAGCTAAGACTCCCTGTTCTTTACAGACTTTCACCGATGAGAGGAGGCTTGGTATAAGAGGAATCACAATGATGAATGGATCAATGATCGAATAAGGAATGATTCCTAAAGCCTATTCACAAGAGAGACTTAATTAAATAGCTTACTTGCTTGAGAAGCATGGTGATGGGCTCTCTAAGCTATGAGGATACCACCTTGGCCTAGGGTTGGAGAATATGCCTTGACAAAGGGCTTCCTAGACTTAAGGATCCTTATGGAGAAATGGATTCTTTGTAGTCCTTGTGGAATTTGAGTTATAAAGTTGCAGGACCACAAAGAACCCTTGTGAACCCAAAGTAGGTCAAGGGTATGGAGTTGATCGACCAAAGAGGGACTTGACCTAATTAGGGAAGAGAATAGGATCAAAGAACTAATTTGCTTTTGAAATTTGAATGCAACGATCCAAGTGAGGACACTAACCCAAAAATCAACTTAGGGAGAGAAATGATCCTCGAGCTAGGGCTTGCGATATCTCAAGATTCCATTGTCGGATTGTGCTCAAATTTGGAGGACCCCTTGAGAAGACCCCAATGCAGTTGTGGACCAATTTTCAAGGTGTTTGGATGGCTATAAAAGATTTCGTGTGATTCCTAGGAGACCTTCTGGGGTTAGGCCTAGAATTGGGAAAAGTGAAGAAATGTGAGGGAAATTTGACCACCAAAGGGATACGAGGATCAATGCCTTATTGCTTGGGCTTAATGGAGTCAAGATACACATAGATCGAGAATTTTTGTGCGCTAAGGAGCCCTAATTGATCTTTGCAAGCCTCTACAAGGGCAAGCACTGGGTCAATAGGGATTTATACTTCAAATTTGCCAAAGATGAAGTTTCGAGGTATTTCAACCTAAGAGGTGCCTCTAGGAACATTCACCCACTCTCTTCAAGTACAACACATGCATTAAATCACTTATTCAAGGTTCCGAGAAGAATTTCGCATTTACAAGAATAATGATAATCATAACATGCAGTAAAACAATAAAATAACAAGAATAACATCAAAATTTGACATACATGAGAGAGAGAGAGTATATCCATTCGTCAACTTTGCATTAGAAAGAAGCTCCAAAGGCAAAGTGAAAATCCAAACATCATAGTGCATCAAGAAAGCTCCAAAAAGTTTACCCAACAAAAAGTGCGAAAATCTCATAAGAGATACTAATCCAATCAAAGTGATGATGATGAAAATGAATCATCTCACTTCTATTTATACAATCCTCTAAGGGATTCGAATGGCCTAATTTGGACTAATAATGCCCCTAAAATAAAATAATGTGCATAATAACAATACTTTTGGTGACAAACCCACCAAAATAGCTCAATAAAACAAGAATAAGCCTCTCAAGAGGGCAGAATGATCACTAAAGTGAGTCATTGGCCCTTTGAGGAGGCCTAATGAAGTCCTAGGGGTGCCATGATGTGAAACTGGACTCTAAACATAGTGGACAAGGGGTTGGTCCCTTGTTTTCCAACCAAGAACTTGTGGTGCTCCCAAGTGGGTGTGGGGGCCACAAGGACATCCTCATGGGTCTCCAAGTGGATCAAAAATCATTGTAGACCATCTATAAGGGCTAGGATGATGACATAAGCCCTACCTCTGCAGCGAGAGACATCCTCTGGACCCTAGAACATCTGCCAAGTGTATGGTGCATGTGTGGAGTCGACAGTGCATGGTGAACTAGGTGCATCATCCTCATCCAAAAGGTGGAACATGAGCAATCAACAAGTGGTGTTGGGGATCCATGAAGTACTCTCTGCTATGGTGGAGGCCCATGGCTTTCAACGCTCACCTTACAAGTGCTAATGTGGTCCTCTGGAGGGTTAGGACCTCGTATAGGGTGACCAAGCCCAATATGGAAACCCCCCTGCAATCTTGCATAAGGTCCAATGCATCCCCTTGCCCTCCAATACAACAAGAATAATCAAGTAAAAGAGCTTGCAAGTCATGGAATCAATGGGGCACTTCATGGTGGCATGCCCTTCCATACTAGGTTTTGGCATGTATAGGTGTCTCCAAGCTCAATAAGGGGCTAATCAAGGACCCTATTAGGCAGTTTCAACCTTTAAAGGGGGTGACATGTCCATGGTACATCCCTCAAGTGGTAGGTGGCAAATGATATAGTAATGGAATGGAGTGGGGATTAGGGGATTCATTTAGACCACAATTCATGGTACATGGGTAGCTATAATAAGGGAAGCCCACACCTAGGTATGTGAGTGTAGAAGGGATCAAATCGTGGTACATGAGTTACCCCGACCTTTGTTTTTCCACCCTTCTCCATATGCTTTTGCCTTTGATTGATTTTCCTTCATAAATGCTCAGGGCTCCAGGGGATGAGAGCATGATGGAATCAATGGGGCAGGTCATTGCCCACTGGAGGTTGGGACAATTATGGGTTCCTTAATGATGGAGGGGACTCATCTAGGGCCTATAAGAACCAGGGTGATGGCCATGGATAAGGGGTAGAGCTCATGTTTGGCTTTTGCCTACATGCTAAATTTGTATGCCCCGGCCATCTTTTGCATTTTGTGGTACATTTCCTGTTGAGAGTGGCCAAATTATGTTTTTTCTTTTCTTTTTAGCTGCATCAACCTTCAGGGCGTCATTCTAGGCCCAACCCAAGGTGTGGACAAGGGGGAGGGGGATGCTAACCCTATGTGGACCTAATGGACCCATGTTGACCCAGATGGGAAAATAGATGAATGGGGCTAAAATTAGTGGAAGGGAGTGATGTATATGGTTTCGGGAAGTGGGACCATGCAACCAAAATCGGGATTTCCCATGTAGTGCCAACCCTAAAGCTAATGGCCAGTAAAGGAGATCACACAAGACTAGGATACAAGGCTAACCACGAAATCAGGCAGTGGAGACAAGAGTACAAACCTAACCAACTCTTTCCGCCGAATCCCCCCACCAATCCATGCCCAAAAGTGCCCATGACAAGTAAGGAAAATTACTCAACTATACCAATGAAAAACTATACCTTCGGGGTCGGGAGGCCCACCATCAAACATACAATCATAACAAGTGGGCGAGGGACCACATCGCTGGCTTAGGTGGCGGAGATAATGGTACATCAAGCTATCTAGTGGTTGCAAGGGGCTATTGGCTGCCGCTTGAGCACCATTTCCAGAAAAAATTTCTCCTATATACACTACCCTCAGGTGGTGGGTAACAGTGTCCATCATCTTTACTTCATCATCAGTGTCTTCAAGGGGTAATCTCAATGACTTTTCTTCAGCCCAACTTTGATACCATGTTAATTTTCTTAGGGCTATATTGTTCTTTGCTTTAAATAATTGCATTTACAAATTTTCCATTAATTTATATTTCATTCTGTTGAGAAATCTAGGGCATCAAAATTAGGAGATTTGTCTATCAATGATAATTGCTTGTGAATGCTTTTTACTTCTTATGATTAGGACCTTTTCTTTACTTAGATTATTATAGTGTTCTTCTTCATCAAACAACTATCATAGCATAAACAATAAAGAGATAAGAGACACAGAATGTAGGCGATCAACCAAGGCCAGAACCACTCCAAATTGAGAGGACAACCCAAACGAATTCTTCTTCTTATAGAGATTCCAATTAACGAATACCAAGACCAAGACCCTTGACGAACAACCTCTCCAAGTCCAAGTCAGAAGCCTTCTTAGTTTGATTTCTTCCTTGAGTCAACGATGATCAAACTTCCTTCTTCTCCCACTATCTCAACTTCCTTTAGATTTTGGTCACTTGTTTAAGATCTGTGACCCTCGGCCCTATTTCAAAAACCCTAAATGTGGCATGTGAGGGAGAATGACACCTTGATTCCCTTTGCTTTAGATGGAGACTCTTTCTCCTTCAACTCGACTTGAGAATCACCTTGATTTTATCCTCGATCTGCCCTCTAAATATGACTGTGGTATTTTGGTCCTTCTGCAATAGACAACCCTAGATCCTTGCACGGGTGGAGTATAACAACCCAAAACAGATCAGAAAACAACCTTGGTGATGGTCCTTTTCTCTTCACTCGATGATAGAGCTTCTTCTTGTGATCTTCACACTTCTATCTCTTTCTTTCTTGCTTGACCGAATTGTGTACTTGAGCGAGGCTGAGCTGCCCTATATATAGTGATCTCTCTATCAAAATGAGTTGACTTCTGCCTGCATATGGGTCGACATGCTTTTCTAGAAACATCTTCATCTTCTTCAAAGGGCCGACATGAGAAGTAGCTTGTGACAAGGTCTTGGAGGGTTATTTACCCAATCAAAATTGCCATTTACAATATATAACATGTCTTCAATACATGACATTAACTTCCTAGACTCTATGAATTGGTGATCAATTGTTAAATTTGGCAACTAGGGCCAAACTCCACCTTGGATAGCTCATATGATGAAGCTGATATTTTTATTGGATTCCTCTTTCCGAGAGGTGTAGGATTGATCTAAAAATCATCACATTCTGACATTTTTTTTCCTCTGGAAAAATCCGTAAAATTTTCATTTATATTGGAAAACTTTACATTGATATCGCTATGTATAACACAGAGTTCACTGTGTCTACAGTGAGGCCTATGTCATATGCCAAAAAGATCTATAACTAGGATGTTCCACGCAGGGTCATCCAGTATTTTCAAAAATTTTCAAAAAAGCCAATACTTTGGCTCGCTTTGTAACTAGATTCAGATTGTGCTATAAGATTATATACATATATGCTGCTATATATAATTCAAAATTTCTGCTGTTATGGGCCAGCAGCTTGCTGATATCCCTGATCTATATAGGGACGATGGTAATATTTGTGTTCCTGCTGGCCATTTACTTCCGTGATTTCCCAGACTCCTCGATCCATCAGCGCGGCCTCCTTGGATAGTCTGTCGGCACCTTCGTTATGCTCCCTGTAGATGTGAGAACATGAGATTATGTTAAATGCATTCTTAAAACCCAGAACCTCATGCAGAATGATGCTGAGTGTGTGCACATGACAGTTTGAAGTGTTGTTGAACCAATTTACTATGATTTTTGAGTCCCCGAAAATGTTGATGCAATCAATATTATGGCCCAAAGCGAAATGAAGGAGATGTCTGAGGGTAATCAGCTCAGCAAAATTGTTTGAACCCCTGCCCAAACCCGCTTTGATTTTGAAGTAGTGATGTTCAGTCTTGTAGATGATGATACCACCCCCACATCCTTGTTGGTTTGCCGCACCATCAAAATATGCCCATGGGATAGATCGATCAATGATGGGGGGCGGTCGAGGGCGTCGAGGAGGAGCAGATGGTGGATCCGGGAGATCTTTGAACGCCGCAACGATGCGGGCTTCCACCAGATGCCAGTATACAGGTTTGTTCTGGAATATGATCTGGTTCCGAGCCTTCCATAGCTGCCAAAACACTATGGCCGGGAGATTTAACAATAATGTGCCTCTGTGCCTGGAGTTCCAGTCCTCCCAGGCTTCAGTGATGTTTTGTCCGTGCCATTGTCCGATGAAAGATAAGGAGTTTTTTAAGTTAATCCACAGTGTCTTCCCAATACAGCAGAGAAGAAATAAGGGGTCTGTGGATTCTGACTCGGCTCTACAGAATACGCACCAGGTAGGTCCCTGTTGGGCTCTGCGCTGGAGATTTTCTCCCATCGGAACCTTGTTCCTGAGAACGCACCAGAAGAAGAGCTTTGAACGTGGTGTGGTGAATAGCTTCCATATTGATTGCCACCAGTCCAACAGGTTGTCGGGCTTTCTATTACTGATGAGTAGGGAGTACCCTTCCTTTGGAGAATAAAAACCAGCATCCGATGGACTCCAAATAAGTTCGTCGCTGCCTTCAGTGATTCGGATATGTGATTCAGTTAGTGCCTCCCTGTAAGTAAGCCATGCCTGGTGCCACTGAGGAGGGATATTTAATTGGCGCGGTGATAGCCAGGCCTGGTGAAATATATCGGAGGCCTCTGGATCCACAATGTGGGCAATCACTTTTATATTGCGGGTGAGGAGGTACTCCACAAGGTCCTGTGGGAGCTGATGTCTGCCCCCACTGCCTATCCAAGGGTCAATACCAATCCGAGCTAGAGTGCCATTCCTGATTCGCCAGGCCAGATTGTCTCTTATCATGGGCATTGAGTATATAACGGCCTTCCATATAGAAGAGGTCCCTGAGCAGTTCCATGAAGGGAGTCTGATCCAATCCATGATGTCAAGGGGCCAAATGTACTTATGATATGAAATCCTGGTCCACAGATTTTGGCTTGTGATCAGTGCCCAGCTCATCTTCGCTGCCAGTGCTTGTGCAAAAAGTGGGAGTTGCTTGAGTCCCCAACCCCCCCACTTTTTTGGTATGGCAATCTTCTGCCAACCAATCCAAGCAAAGATTTTCTTGTCTTGGCTTCCCGCCCACAGATATCGATTGCAGATTTGTTGCATGCGGGCTAATGTATGTCTGGGGATCCATGCCAGAGCCATCCAAAAAACCGGGGTGGCCTCAAGCACTGATTTGATAAGAATCAGTCTGCCGGCCCTGGATATGTACATGTAGCTCCAACAAGATAGTCGCTTCTCCAATTTGGCTATTAGCCAAGTCCAATCTGCAATTCGTTGGCCTATGGGCTTGAGCCAGAAGCCAAGATATTTTAGGCCTCTGTCAATCGGGTGGATGTTATAGGGGAAAGCCTGAAGGGCTCTCTGAGATTCATCGGCCGATGTGCGCGACAGAGTGATGGTAGATTTTCCTCTGTTGACCTCCATACCAGTCGCTTTGGAAAAAAGAGACAAGATATGGGAGAAAGTCGTCGTGTCCCGAGTGCTCCCATCCAAGAGAATAAGAACGTCATCTACGAAGAGGAGATGAGTAATGTAACATTCCTGTGTTATTTTCAACCCTCTGATAGTCCCGCTTCTGGTGGCTGATATGATGAGGCGGCTCAGTCCTTCCATAACCAGAAGGAATAGAAGCGGGGATAGTGGGCATCCTTGACGTAAACCTCTTTCAGAGTGAAAGAAATGGGAGGCAGATCCATTGATGAGGATGCTGAAGGAGGGAGAGGAAATGCAGGCCATGATCCAGTTAATGAAGGGAGTAGGAAATCCCAGATGGATGAGCATCATCTTAATGTAGAGCCAGCTGACCCGATCAAATGCCTTTGAGAGATCGATCTTGAGGAGGATACTCTTGAGGTGTTTGGACCATATAGTGTGTAGAGCCTCCTGAGCCAATCCAATAGCTTCATGAATTTGTCTATTTTCAAGGAAAGCAAATTGTTGTGGAGCAATATGAGCAGAGAGGATGGGCCTGATCCTGTTGGCAATGATCTTTGAGATGATTTTGTAGAGTACGTTACACAGGGAGATGGGCCGAAAATCGTCAAAAGATGCAGGGGCATCCGATTTGGGGATGAGGGCGATGAAGGTGGAATTTATGGCATGGTATAAGGTTCCAGAAGTCCTGCATTCTTCGATAAGACCAAGAAGGTCCTGGCCAATCAGATCAAAGAAGGCTAGGTAGAATTCGATCGACCAGCCATCCGGCCCAGGACTCTTGTCTTTTTTGAACCATTTGAGGGTGCTCTCCAGTTCATCCATAGTTACCGGGGACATGAGATCTTCGGAGGTTTCCTCGTTTACGAACCTTGGGAAATGAGATGCAACTTCAATGATTTCAGCCAGATTTACACCAGGAGGGTTTTGGAATATGGTCCGGAAATGAGTGGTTCCCAACTGGGAAATTTGGTTGAAAGTCTCCGCTACTCCTCCCCCAGGGGTAGGAAGGCTCCAGATGGTATTTGATACTTTGCGTCCTTTTGCATAATTGTGAAAGAATTTGGAGTTCTCATCTCCAGCTTTTAGCCAAATCGCCCTGCTTCTGAGCCTGATGGATTCCTCCCTTTGCTTGAGGATTGACGCCTTCTGTGTTTCCAGCTCAATAAGATGAGTCTTATCTTCAGCAGTTCTAAAACCCAGGTTTCTGTCATCAATCATAGAGCTCAGCTCATTTTCCACTGATATGAGTAATGCTGAGTCCCTGCAGTTTTTCTCCCTGGCCCAATTTATGACTATATGCTTTAATTCCTGGAGGTTCTTGCAGAAACCTCTGGCTGCTGTTGCTTCTCTGCTTATAGGGTGGGATTTCCAGTACTCCGAGACCAGTCTGTGGAAGTCCTGATCTTGTAACCATGTGTGGTTGAATTTGAAGGGCGCCTTAGGCTTGGCTTGAGGTCCAAGGATTTCCAGTAGAATGGGAGAGTGGTCCGACAGGCCACCAGCACCAACCCATTGCTTATAATGATGCAGCTCCCGAAGCAAAGGGCCCTTTAGAAGAAATCGATCAAGTCTGCGTGCTAAAGCTGCTTCTCCCACCCTCTTGTTTCGCCATGTGGGCATGGGCTGGTGCATGGGGACGTCCACTAAGTCAGCGCGTTCTAGTGCACTCCTCATGAAGTCTGTGATCGAGTCCACTTGGGCCATTGTTCCCCATGATTCGCGAAAACCAAGCGAGAAATTTAGGTCACCCCCCACAATGATGTGATCCTCGGATAGTAGGGATAGATCCAGCAGGTTATTCCAGAAAGGCTCTCTGTGGTGACATGGTCCGTACACATTTAATATTCTGAAACTCCTGCCCAAATCTGCTGAAAATATGTCAGCCCCCATAAAGCCCTTCCCCCCCCAGGAAGAGTCTAATCTGGTAGTGCGAGGGTTTATTCCAATAGCCAAACCCCCTGATCGGCCCGAGGCATCCGAGGCTAGAAATTTCCATCTGGGTGAAATAGTATTTAGACAGAGTTCAATGGATTCTGCAGGCCCCAAGGTTTCCTGAAGTAGAATGATATCTGGTAATTCTGAATCAAATAACCTCCTGATGGCTAGTTTTTTGGGTTCACTGGCCAAACCCCTACAATTGAAGGATAAACACTTCATGGAGAACCATCTCGTGGGGTGGTGGCTGCTCTAAGGACCCCTTCTATGGTAGATTGACGACCGGATGCCACTTCCGCCCCAGCGTTCCATATAGCTTTTGTAATATCAGATTTTCGCCCCCTTGAGATTTGTGACCCCAGATTGAAAGGTATAATCCCCAGGCCTCCACAATTAGTGACCAGAGGCCGGGGGCGGAGAGAGTATGGGTGAGTTGATCTGGAGGAGGTGGATGGAGAAGAGGTAGCAATTGTAGTGGCTGGCGGGCTGGTAGAGTCAAGCAGGGGAGAAGATGTTGGGGGACATTGAGCCATAGTGCATGATGCAGATGCAGATGCAGATGCATGCAAAATAGACGATGAGTGCATAATCGATACAGGGACAGGGGGGTGACTCATACCCGAAGCCGATGTAGTTGCTGCCGCGGCTCTTGCCCTAGTCAAAGGAGGCGACGGTGGACTCGGATCCTTGCGCCTGGCTTTCGCCGCCTTCTTTTGAGCCGGAGTGCCATCTGAGGGAGCCCGTGCGGAAGTTGGAGAAGCCTCACGCGTAACCGGGGGGGAGATCTTTGGAGATGGATTCGGTCCTTTGATCAGAGGGCAATCCTTTGCAAGATGCCCAATTTCATGGCAGTGATAACATCTGAATGGGACACCTTCATAATCAAGAATCTGGATCTTACTGAATTTTCCCCAATTTAGCGTAATCTTCTTTTCCAGGCCTTCCCTAGTGTCCAGGTGAACCAATACCTGCGCGAGAGTTCTCTGCCTAGATTCAATGTAAGATCAGTCGTGATCCAGGTACGTGCCCAGGGCATTTCCAATTTTTTGAAGCGCCTCTTCACTCCAATATTGGAGGGGAAGTCCTGGCAGCCGAACCCATAGAGGGCCCACGCCAATCTGCTCTCGCTCAGGGTCGAAAAGGGGGCTCCAGCGCTTAAGCAATACAGGTGCAGATTCAATGTGCCAGAATTTTGCTAGAACAAGATCTATATAGTCCTCTCTGGAAAAGTGGAGAGAGAACCATCCCCGCGGAAGGATGTGAACTTCAGGAAGATCCCTCAGAAGGTTTCCCCAAATCTCTTCCACCCATTTAGTTAACCTATCCACAGTGAAAGTCCGACCACGCACATGACCCACCAAAACCGATCGTGCCATCTGCGCTGCTGCACCAAAATCTGTCGGGTCCCCAAAGGGTACCGTGATTTCTCTGTCTGTGACCTTGATACACTTTGTTTTCTGCTTCTTTGATCGGGGTGCGGAAGGATGGTCTACCAGAGGGCTGGAGCCGCCCGTGGAAGAGGATGGTCGAGAGGTCCGGACATTTACTGCCGGAGTACCGAAACAACCCGAGGGAATCGCCGGGGGAGAAAGGTCCGCGTGTGCAGAAGGCGGGGGAAAAGTTGATGGGGGCGGCACATTCAGATGAGGGAAGGTCTGATCAAATGAGAGGGTTGCGGCGAGAGAGAGGTAAGGAGGTGTATTGTTTCAGGCGAAAACGGAGGCGCGGATATACCGGGAGATAAATTTGGGTAATCCGATGAAGATGGACCGCTAGGGATAGGGTTAGGGTTTGGATGCTGAGAGGTAACCGGGGAACCGAGAGAAGCAGAGCCCGCAAAGTGAGGAATATCGAAGATAACACTGTTTTCCAACGGATCCGCCGAGTAATCCACCAGGTCCTCCATATGCCCATCCATCTTGTTGCAAAGGATAAACGGCAGCCGTCGGCTATGGCGAGGGGGAAAGCGACAGTCGGTGAAAGCAGGGAATAAACAGACGGCGGCAGAGAAAGATTAGGAGATCTGCTGTCGGCAAGAGGAGTAAAAAACCCGAACCGTAAACGGTGTCCGTGCGGTGATGCTGCCAGGTGTCTTCAGAGAAACCAGTTACCCCAGCCCTTCGCGAGACTGCTGCTCCTGCGGTCGACCCCACGAGCGCTCCATCCTCCTTGTCTTCTCATAGATCGACCCATTATGACTTTTCATGTTATTGGTGAAAACACTTTTTTACATCTATAAAGTTGGCTAGCTCCCATCACATTCTGACATGTACAAATGGAATTATGAATTTATTTCTTTTATCGACAAATTGTCAAGGTCAGCCAGTAAACTAATGTAGGCTTAGAAGCCCAAAAGTCATGTCTTTTCATCTTCAATGTTGCATATAAATAGAAGGAGCATCTACCTCATTTGGACACTCATCATCACTCACACATCTCTCTCTCCTCATCTGATTGGGTGTACAGATTTCTAGGCAACCTCTCTCCTCCACACATGCGAAGGATAGTCTGTGATTTTTTGTTTTATGCATTGATCGAATTGCAAAAGGGTTGACCAACGTTGACCAGACAATAGTTGACCTTGTTTGATTGTGATTTTTCTTGGAGAAATTCTGTTTGGGCAAGCCTCATTTCTGGGCACAGAAATCGAGGCATTCTGCGTTGTTTGATCAGCATTGACCGCAGAGAAGTTGACCATAGGTTTGACTCTGCATTGACCAAGTTTGACTGATATTTTCGGGACTATTTTGGGCCATTCAGACTATTCTTGGAGGCCAAGTTGATTGGGTTTGACTGCACTGATATGGAGGAATATTTCTGCTAAGTTGACTAATGTTGACTTTCTAGTTAGGGCATCTTGTTGACTGCAGTTTGATTGGACAAATTTGACTGTGATTGGGCAAGTGAATTTTGTATATTGTACTCTCTCTCTCTGCTGAACTTTTGAAGAATAATAAGAAGAATTGATCAAAGGGTTTCCCCACATTGGGGTTTGTCCCTGGCATGCGCCACATCTTGTGTCCTCTTGTCTTGGCTTGTCTTCTGCTTTTTATTTATGTTCTATCTGCGTTTACTGTCATGTTAATGTGATTGCTAATCTAGAAATTGGTATTGGGCTAATAAGGAAAATTGAAGTAAATTGCTCTTAAGCATAGAGCATACCATTGTTATCTAAAATTAACACCAACCCTAAAGGCTCACAATGGGAGCCTTAACTATAAAATAAAATTCCTTGATCATGAAACCCATGATTCAAGCATTACAAAAATAATTTTATTTTCTTCTTTACATTAGTTACATAAAATCATGATTACATGTCATTATGAAGATTGAACCTAGTTACACTTTTCAACACTCCCTCTTAACTAGGGAGGTATGCATAATCCATACCAGGTACTTGAACATTCTCAATTTGAAGAATTCTCATAAGAAGAGTTAGATTGGTAACCCATCTATATAGCATCATATCAACTAGCATTGTCACATAGCAAGGCCTTGACTAACAACTTAATCTCTCCACAAGATTAGAGCTCAATGCTGGCGAGACCAATGATGTATAGACACCCTCATCATTGTCTCTCTCAGAACATACCCTACCTGGGTTCTCAGAGTATGTTCCACTAGGACTATTCGCATCTTGGATTCCCAGTCCTCAAAGAATATCGTTCCTCGACGGGTACTCTTATCTTGGATTCCCTAACTCATCGTCAAAGAGCATAAGACGCCAGATGTTACCCAATCCTCCATTTTGTCTTCCCAAGTGAAGACAAGAATGATGTGTCTATCTCTCCCTCTCAACTTAGGTAGGACATACCCATTCCACTAAGGGAATGTATCAATTCCTATAAAAGGAATGTACCCAAGCTCCCTCTTAACTAGGGACTTGACCAAGCTCCCTCTTGACTAGGGACTTGCTTTCAACAACTCTTTAGGTGGAGAACATGGGATAACCAACTGCTTGTAGAACTCCTTCCTTTGATGTTATGAATTTCTTCTTTGTCATAGAGTCTACATCTTTTGGGAATTCTTCATAGGGTATAGACCATCCATCACTTTCATCCATGAGTCAGTCATGTCATTATTCCTTTCATTGGAAAGTGATCCATTAGTCCATATCTGGTCTTCCTTCATGCCACGTTGCCTTCTTCATGCCATGTTTTCTTAAGGATCTTTCATCCTGCTACATGGGCATCAATTGTGGAAGATATCCACAATTCTTCCATTGGCAGCCCTGCATAAGCCCATCTAGATATCATTCAAAAATAAGAAATGATTAAATCAAAATTACCTTTGTCATGGTCTTTCATCATGACATCTTTCTGTTTGCATCAACATCCGACATACATATTGACACATCTCCAAAATATATATACTGTCAAGGGTCTCTTTCTTTTTCAGGCTTCATTAGAGTCTTCGTATCTTTCATGGAGATATCCTAGTCAAATATTTCAATCCTTAGATTTCCCAATGAAACACTTGCTTCCCCTCTTGATCGACGAACCTTTCGATGAATATTCCATCAAAGAATCTTGAGATCTAGAGTATCCTCATCCAACAAATGTTTCCTTTTTGACTGATGTATGATGAGCTTTGTCCTGGATGATTTTTTCCTTTCCATAAGTGCCACTTATGAGGTTCCCAAGAGCTATATAGTTGACTACCATAGATTTCAATTTCAACCATCTTTCATGCTTGTCTATGATGATGTCATGAGCTCTTTCTTACAATGCTTCTATGATGTGGCATGCCATGGTGCATCCCATCATTTTTCTTAGTGAATCATGATAGCCATATCTTACAAGACTTAAGAACAAGAACTTTGAAAAGAACTTGGGTGAGTAAGACTATCTCAGTCATAGTAGAGATCTCTTACTTCCTCATTCTTGGACTTGTTCTTTTCAGCTTCCTCCACTTCTTCGGTGATATGGGCTTCTTCTCTTCTTCTTTTGTTGTTGTCCTTCTTGATCTTAGGACAATCTATTTTGTAATGCCCATATTCTTGACATTCATAGCATTGAATCTCAACCATGTTTTCTTGAGAACTATGCTTCCCGAACTTCCCTTTCCTTTTAGTAAGTGTTTGACCCCTTTCATTTGGTCCTTCATCACGTTTTGCCTTTAACTTGTCTTCTTCTATCTTACATAGAAACCACAAGTTGTTGAATGGGATAACATTCTTCTCTGCATGGGAATTTCATACGAGGCTACCTTGTTCACCAGTTAATGCATTTAGAGCAATGGAGACCATTTCTTTATTAGATATCATCTCTCCTAGATCTTGCGGTTGAGTTATTATTTGAGATGATTTTGAGAGACATGTAGATATCCCTTCATCCTTTGATACCTTCAATTTGAATAGATGAGGTCTAAGTGATATGATCTTTCTTATCACATTTTAGATAATAGTTCTACCAACTTATCATATATCTCTTTTGATGTCCCTAGCTCTGCTATATAGGGAATGAGGGGATCTTTGATAGGCTCCATAAGAATCTCTTGAGCCCTTAGATCCCTTTCCATGTATTCAGATAGTGCTTGATCAATGACATGATCAATGACTTCATTTTCTTCGAGGACTATGTCTATCCTCCGTTTCCATTAAAGGAAGTTTGATGACCCAACCAATTCAGAGATCTCCTTGCAAAATGAAGTCATTACTAGATTAGATTGTAGAAGAAAATATACTTACTTGTCAAGTGAAGATGAAATCTTCAACTTGATCCCTTTGATGATGATGATTGATGAAGATGCATTAATGCCTTTTGGATGAACTTCCAAATGAAATCCTTGCTTCAATAAAAGGAGATTGCCCTTTTCGATGATGACACCGCCTTTTGATCTAGCTTCCTTCGGATGAATAGTCTTCAAGATACTTCAATTTCAAAATGATTGAGAGTGGATACTAGGAATGCTTCTTTGATTGAGCTAGGATTTTTACTTTCTTCAAGATGATGATGTGATCTTGATCTTGAGGTGCTTATCTTGGATGAATAAACTTCAAGGTACCATGATTCATAGATCTCTTCATCTTGAGTAGATGTAGGGTCTTGGCCTTCTTTTTTTGATGATGATCCCAAGACTTCTTTTGGTGTAGATTTCTTCTTCGATCTAGGGTTTTGACATTTCTTCTTAGATCTTGACTTCAAGATGATCTTCTAGATTCGCTTTGATGCCTTCCTCGAGATTTGAACCTTTAGTGTCCCTTGATAAGATGCCCTTCCTTGACTTTGTCACCTTAGCTTTGATACCATGTTGAGAAATCTAGGGCATTAATATTAAGAGATTTCTCTTCGTTAGATAACTACTTATGAATGCTTTTTACTTTCTTAGATTAGGATCTTCTTTTACTTAGATTATTAGTGTTCTTCTTTATCAAATAGTTATCAATGCATAAATCATAAGGAGACAAGAGACATAGAATGTAGGCTATCAGCCAGGGCCAAAACTTCTCCCACTTGAGAGGAAAGCCCGAACAAATTCTTTTTCTTATAGAGACTTCAATTAACGAATACCAAGACCATGACCCTTGACCTATTTGCCTTTCCAAGACCAAGACACAAGTTCCCTTTCACTGTTTCTCTTTCGTGCCCAAGTCAACACGTAGTCCAACTGCTTACCTTGTACTTCAAATTTCAGCATCCTTTGGAAACCCTAGCACGTGTGAAGTATCGACTTTGGAACCTTGATTCTCTTTTCTTTAGATGGAGACTGCTTCCTTGACAACTCGGCTTGATATCTTTCTTGTTCTTCACACAAAATACTTTCTTATGATGACTGTAATATTTTGGCCTTCTTCCTGCAATAGATAGGTCTGTAATCTCGCACGTGTGGAGCTTACTTGGCCTAAAACAGTCCCAAAACAATCCCAAAGACCTCTCTCTTCCTTCCCTTCTCCTCGTTGGTTATAAGGCTTCTTCTTGATGTCCTTCGTACTTATTTCTAGCTTCAGATCTTGACCGAAAATCTATCTTTGGAATGAGGTTGAGCTGCCCTATTTATAGTCGTTGGAGCCTCCATAATAAGCCGACTTTAACAATAGGTGAGTCGACATGTTTGTTGGAGCAAATTCATTATTTCATTTAAGGTTGATGTGAAGTAGATGCTTGAGCTTGGTCTTGGAGGGCAATTTGACATTTTCATTGACTCATATACAAATGTAACATGCCCAAGAAGGGTCCTTCATGCATGACATTGACTCTATTTGACTTTATGACCAATCCTAAGGGCTCATAATGGGAGCCATTACTAAAAATAAAATTCCTTGCTCATGAAACCCATGAGACAAGCTTTACTAAAATAATTTGTTTTTCTTCTTTAAATCAATTGCATAAAATCACAATTACACTTGTCATTAGGAAGACCAAACCTAGTTACATTTTTCATCACGGATCTGTTACATACTTTAGCCATTCCAAGTCAGCGTTGGGAGGAGCTCTCAATGGATTTTATCACAGGTTTAGGAAAGAGTGTCATCATGGTGGTAGTTGATAGACTTACCAAGTATGCACACTTTTGTGCATTATCTAAGCCTTTTAAAGCCAGTACAGTTGCTACTGCATTTATGGAAACAATTCAAAAGCTTCATGGAAACCCAAAGATTATAGTAAGCTACAAAGATCCCATTTTCAATTGAAATTTTTGGACGAAATTATTTTCTTGTCTTGGTACTCAATTAGTTCATAGCTTATCTTATCATCCTCAATGTGATGTGCAAACTGAGATAGTGAACACATGTTTGGAAGGATATCTTCGTTGCTTTGTATTTGATAAACAAACACAATGGGTCAAGTGGTTACCTCTAGTTGAATGGTGGTATAACACTTCCTTTCATACTACAACAAAAATGACCCCATTTATTGCACTTGATGGATATCATCCACCATCCATCACATGATCTTTAAGAGAAAATTCTAAGGTTCAAGCAGTGGAAGATCACATTGAGCATCAACAACAAGTTCTCCAACCCTTAAAGGATAACCTCACTATGGCGCAGAATTGAATGAAACAACAGGCAGATCAACATCATAGTGGAAAAAGTTTTGATGTAGGTGGCTGGGTATTTTTACGGCTACAACCATACAAACAAATGTCTCTCAAGCAAGCTAAGAAGGATAATAAATTATCACCCAAGTACTACGGTCTTTACAAGGTGTTGCAAAAGATTGGTACTATGGCATACAAATTGGAACTACCTGCATCTTCCCGAGTACACCCAATTTTCCATGTTTCATGCTTAAAGAAGGTTACCGGTGACAAGCTTCCAGTTCAAACAATGTTGCCAGAACTTGACGAAGTAGGAAAAATCATATTTGAGCTTGAAGCAGTCACGGAAACAAGAACTCGACAACTATGAAATCGATCAATTTCAGAGCATCTCATTAAGTGGAAGAACATACCCATTGAAGATTCCACATGGGATGTCCACATGGGGTAGCTCAAGCGGCAATGGCCGTGGAAATGAAGTCTCACCGAACCGGAAGTCTTGGGTTCAAATCTTGGGCTACCCTTTCCCCGTTGAGGGTACTTAATGGACATGTAAATCGGAGAGTCCCGCCCCAGCCTACAAAAAAAAGATTCCACATGGGAGGATGATAATTTTATACAGAAGCATCTAGAAGTTGAACTACTCAAGCGTTGAGGACAACACTTTTTTGAAGGAGAGGGGCATGTTAGGTCTCTCTATAATACTAGTGTAGCCCCCTTATTGTTATTGTTGTGCCCATGTAGCCCCCATATTGTTATTGTGTGCCCATAGAAGCCCACTATTGTTATTGTTGTGCCCTTACATTATTATTGTTATGTAGGCTCTGATTATATTGTGACCCCTTAGACTCCTATATATACAAAGGAGGTCTTGTCATTTGTATCATCCGAGAATTGTTCATTTATGTAATGTAAAGGAGTTTTCCCCCTCGAAGATGATACTTTTTAAGTCGTTGATCTATCTTTTTGTGAGTTGGTTGCATAACATTCCTTCTGATAGATGATCTTTTCCGAAGTTACCAAGTGCCAGCTTCTCAACTGTAGCTTCAACCTAGAATTTCGACCCCAAGATTCAGAACTTCGACCCAACTTTAGGACTACAGTTTCTATCTAGCAACTTTAGTAGCTTCAGCCTAGCAACTTCACAACTTCGACCTTAATGCAGCTTCACAACTTTGACCTTGATGCATCTTCAGAATTTCGTTGCATATGTGAGAGAGAGAGAGAGAGACCCAAAGCTTTGATTCCAACTTCTTTTTTGAACTTCACACTTTTTCTGCTTCCAACTACTGCAATTCGAACTTGTGAGAGATGTGCTTCCAAATGAGTCGAGTTGCTCCAATATATAGTGAGTTTGTGAGTTCAAATTCCCATGTTGAGACCGACTTATCCTTTCTTGACGCTAACTTGGTCAAGGAGGTTTTATTGATCTATTTTACAATAAAATGAATTTCTTTCTTGACAAATAAAGCCTAAGAAGGTTCTTTTACATTATGACATGGACAAGGACACGAGACATAAACCCTAGAAGTCTTCAATGCAGACTTTGACCTAAAAACAGTTGACCCAAGCATGAAACCCATGCTTTAATAAGTCAATATTTTTAATAATAAAATTTCTTTCTTTCTTTTGACAAATACAATACATCATGACTTAAGTATAATTATGAAGACCGACACTAGTTACATTCTTCAACACCTTGTAGCCAACATGACTTGGATTGTCTCAAGAGGCACTGTCAAAACTACGCTTACACTAGGAAGGGCACTACGTTTTCTAGTGACTTGAAGGTGTCGTTTTAAAAACCGAAACCAATCTTTCAATCAACCACCTATCAAACTTGGTATCAAACCAGAATTGGATTGAACCAAAGTCAATGAACAAGTTTTTAAAAAAATACATAAATCAATTAATTTATAATAATAAAAGATATTTTTAAGATTACAAACCATGATTCCATTCCATTAAAAACAATACATGCAAATTTTGTTCATATATATACCATGTAAGGGTGAATATATCAAAATGGCACTAGGTGCAATACATATCAACAACAAAATACATAATCAGTGAGGCTCTAAATGACCTCTAGAGCCCAAAAGCCATGCTACAAGTTACTAGGCCACTACCCTACTACAAATCATTAATTAACATGGTCACTCATCAAACTCATCACCACTACTAAAAATGGGATCATCAGTGGGGGTTACATAAACATCATTTGGATTAGTCTTCAAACTCCTCGGATTCCTCAACCTTATAATATGGTAGAAAAAGAATCTTAACTGGGATAACTAATGATTTTGGCTTGAGTAAAGGGTTCATCTCCTCAACCTTATAATATCGCAGAAAAAGCTTAAGCTGTCTAGCCACTTATCGTGGTTTGAGTGAAGGGTACAATTTTGTTAAGGTGATGGCAAAAGAGTTCAACAATCAATACCACCAACATCAAGCTACATAAAGGGCTTGGTGCTCTTGATTAAATGCCAATCCCATACCTTCATACATGATAGAATTTATGAAAGTGTTGGAATTCAACCAAGCCAAAAATCCTTAAAACTATTAAGTCCGCTGAATTTTGAGTGGGATATGAAATTCTACTTTCTTCATATGAAGTACGATAAGATTGGAACCACTCTCAAACATCCTGAAACAATTAATGGTAACGTTAAAAAATTAAGTATATCTTTCCTCTTTATCCTTTAAGAATTTAACATTACCATTGTTTGCCAACATTGCTAGGGTTGAGTTATTTTTGTTTAGGTTTAGGGTTGAGGAGTTGGGTTTTTACTGCATTTCTAGTTCAGGACGAGATTGATCAATTTAGTCCAATTTTGACTTGTTTGTACTGGTTTGGTACCAAACTGGTCCACTAGTCTGGTTTGGTGCCTGGTTTGACCTTGACCTATCTGACTAGTTCCAGTTCAAACCGGGTTGGTTTTTAAAACTATGGTTGAAGGTGGTCTGGTGGCTAGTGATCTTGCAATTAGTAGCACATATTAAACCTATGTTTCACCTTTATGAAAGATCGATTTTAATTAAATGGCGTCAAAATACACACAAAGAATCATGTGCAGAAAGTGTACCATGAAGCAATGAACATGAGTTTTGAGATAGCATGCTTGTGTTTTTGGAGTTTTGAGGAAGAGAGTGTGCAGTTGGGAAGCAATTGGGCACATCGAAATGCCAGTGAATGTTAGGTCCCTATAATACCTGTGATTCCCCCATTACTATTGTCATTGTAGCCCTTATTTTTATTGTTGTGCCCCTATTGTCCCCATATTGTTATTATTGTGCCCCATAGAAGCCCACTATTGTTATTGTTGTGCCCTTATTATTGTTATGTCGGCTTTGATTATATTGTGACCCCTTAGACTACTATATATAGAAAGGAGGTTTTGTCATTTATATCATCCAAGAATTATTCATTTGTGTAATGTAAAGGAGGTTGACCCTTCGAAGAGGCTTATTTTGAAAGCGTTGATCTCTCTTTTCTATCTTTTTGTGAGCTGGTTTCATAACGGTGAAAGTGCAACATATGACAATTTAAACCCATAAAATCCAAACCTTAAAAAATTATTGAAGGGAGTGCAGATGTCATTTAAGAATCTAAAATTCATTGAGAAAGAAATGCCTAGTTTAAAACATTGTAAATTGCCAAAAACAAAATGCTTAATATGAGACAAGGTTACTTGGGAGCAGGAGCGACATTTTCAGCTCTCAGTTTGGGAGCGAATCTCGGAGCATTTTTTATATAATATTATTTTTCTATTTATTTTTTATAATTGATGCATATATTCAACAAAAAACATGTGAATGATGAATTAGATATAAAAAACATTAAAAACATAGATTGAAACATATAAAACAATCATCTAGAAGTTATAATCTTCATCAACCACGTCCACAAGTTAGTAACATAGTAACATACAACATATTGAGTCTCATGATTCATCAATCTTAAAGTTTCAAGCTTTCAAAATTCAATATATAACATTTATCATCATTGATCACCAAAGTTGTACTTGTAAGCTAAATGTAACCATTACAACAAATACTATCTAACATGAAATGAAATGTTATAAAATGAAATGAAATAACTTTCAACTTTCATGAAGCATCATATTCATAATTCATTACTAATGAGTTATAATTGCCAACCTCAAACTTCAAACTTAAATTGTCATATATTGTTTAAAGAAATATCATAATAAATATGAAAGAGTTAATAGCTATAAAAACTACTAGAAACTAAAAAAGACAAGTAAATCTATTATCTATTGCTTATGCTTGGGCCTCTTGCCACCACGAGAAATGTCTAATTTTTAAGTCTTGTTGAAAAATCAGGATCTTTGTCATTAATATCACCCTCTAAGCATTAATATCGAGAGATATCTTTGTCATTACCTTTGGATCTGTATAGGGATCTTGTCATTACCTTTGGACTTGTATAGGGATCTTGTCATTAATATCACCCTCTAAGCATTAACATAAGATAGAAAAAGCATAGCATGTCATGTCAAGATTTTGTTTGAGTAATACGTACATTTTTAGGAGGGTCATGATAGAGGAGTTCGACAACCAATGTCACTAACATCAAGGCACATAGAGGGATTGGTGTTCTTGATTAAATACGAGTTCCATACCCTAATACATGACAAAATTCAATTGGAACATTACAATCCCCCAATCCCGAAATCTTGAAAAATTGACAAGTCTGCTAGATTTTGAATGAAATCTAAAATTCTACTTTCTCCATATGAAATCCAATGAGGTCGGAACCACTCTCAAACATCCTAAGTCATTTCATGGGAATGAATATTAAGGAGAATGTCACTTTTACTTTAAGAATTTAACATTACCATGAATCACATATCAATGTTAGGGCCATAGGCTTGATCATTACGCTGCCCCACTCAAAACTTATTTGTTTCTTTGAAAAAAATTGCATTTGGAACATTACTGCAATTTTGTTGTTGTTGCAAAAAACGCTAAACGCTCCCGAAAATGCTCCTGAAAAAGCAGGGAGCTTTTTTTTAGGGAGCGCACTCCCGAGGCGCTCTGGAGCCGCTCCCACTTGGAGCGCGAATTGGGAGCGGGAGTGAGAGGGGGCGCAGTCCCCCACAACCTTATATGAGATCAGTAACAGGCTGATACGAATGTAGTGAGCAGGCCCAGACAAACACTAAGATTTGAATGTAAACAAAACCTTGAGATATTGATGTCAAAGGCTAGGCGGTGACTGTAAAAGTTACGTGACTTGTAGCAGAAATTGACAAATGTGACATCAAGTTTGAAGCATTTCAAAAAGGTGATAAGTTGTTATATACCTAGCAATAGATAAAATTATGTTTGATAGAATCCATCAAGATCATCACACAGATAAAGAACACCCGTATTGTCATATTGCTATAAATATTCACCGCAACCATGTAACTAGGAGATGTTATCATTATAAAATATTTTATTTAAGTCAGTGTAGCAGAATGGGATTTGCTTTTCAAAACAAGTGAGAATTCCTCTATGAATTCATAGTAATAAGCTAATAGCTCAAAACATCATCACAAGTACAGATTAACAGTTTGAAAGGAGGTTGCTCTCTTTATGAAGCCCACATAGATAACACGAATGATGAGGAAATAAAGCAGACAAGGGCTATATATGGCACTCCCTTAGACCTGGATACCCTTTCTGCTGATTTACAATGATACAGGGCCACACCCTCTGGGGGATCCTGTCAATGTGGGGCCATAATAGCCAACACCCTTAATGGGGCCCTACGACTGTAGAAGCTGTTGTCTGTATGAGAGCTGTCTTCTAAGGTTGATGAAGTTCCTTTTTCTCAAATCAAAGGCATCATCTAGTTTCTTGTGAATCAATCATTGAGGTCCTTTTAGTCAGAGTAACTTGAGCTACAACATAAACCATTAGAGGTTCTGGAATTTTAATTTTGTAGAATAGAAAAATCAGTATTTCTTATTCAGAACCATATCAAATTCGATTTTTCTGATTTTGGCAAATACGTTTCTCATCCCAAGGTGCTATTGTAGAAATGTTTCATCCATTCTGTCTAAAAGTGCATCGATAAGCATTTTGAGAAGGATCGATAGTTTTATTCCAGGCATGTTTCTTAATACTTCCAACTATCTTTGTAGAAGAACATTTTTTAGATGTCCAATCTTTCGTCAATTATTACCATAATACAAACGTATACCCTATCAAGAATATTTAATCTCAATGTGACTTCTTCCGTTTTGTGACCTGGTTATTTTATTATTATAAGTAGGGGAAACACGCTAAAGAGAAATATGTACCACAAAGCAGCATTTGATATATTTATGTCTCATATATAGTGCAATGCAATCGGAATTTTGTTATTCTGATTCCAACCCAGCTTGCACAGTCAGGATCAATTGTAATCCAAGATTTGCTGATGTTTGTGTGGCAGGTGGATATGCGTACTCGTATTCGTGGGAACAAAGGGTACTAGCGTGGTTATTTTTTATCACACTAAAGCTCAGATTTCCAGTCAACAGAAATTTTGTGTTTGATCTTTGTGGGGAATCTTCGTGAATATGCAGTGTTTTAGCATGTTGAAGTATTAATGTTTTGGCATGGCACAGTAACAAGCTCATGCTAATGCTTAACGCTTCCCTCATTTTTTTTTTTGCAATTTTGAGTAATACAATAAAATGTGATTTGGTGAATGGTGATCTATCTAAGCCTAACACTAGGGATATCTTTAGTCTGATTTTTGTCTACTCTGCATAAGAGTAATGTAATGGTATTGGGAACAGGCAATTTGGAGTAGTTGATTGGAGTTTTTTAATTTCTGGATATTTAAAAGTAACAATGAGATAAATGCATGAAAATGAACCACGCTTAGGTACAAGGAGAGGTGGATTTCTGTGCTCTAATGTTTTGTTGATTGGAGTTTTTTAATCCAAGGACTTTATAAATTTATCAGATTGTAAGTTATTAATCATGGTGTTTGATTCTCTATTTGTTTTGTAGTTGCTTGCTATGTTTTCCCTTATAAAGCTGTCTGAAACTATGAAGCTTTAGCTATGTTAAAACTTTGGTCCGTACAGTGGCCTCTAAATGCGAAAAAAACCCGAACATCACATCAGCATTTACAAGTATGGTTGCTTCAATGCGCTCAGCCTTCTTAACCTCCAAAAGAAGAGATATTCAAGTCTTCAAAAATATAACTTAGATGATTCAATAGCTTTAGGGTATTTCTTAGAGATGTTGGAAGGGCAATCACAATGTGGGGGAAGGACGTCAGAAGGGTATTTGATATTTTCCTCCTTCCCAAAAGGTTATTTCTTTTTGAGTTTACAAATATGAAGGCCTTGAACATCGGCCTTCAAGAATCAGTTTCTTTTGTAATGGTATGTGCAATGAAAGTGGACATTAATATGCGACGGTTAGAAATGGGCTGGGTATGATTTGCAAAATTGTTGAGCTATAGGATAAAAAGGTACTGACTTTAATTGAAAACATACCTACAACCAATAAAATGCTAGTCTATCAATGTATGGAATTTGTTGAACTCAAGTTGGAGGACACTATATGCAAAACAATAGTGCAAGAGCTAAAGAAGAAAATTGATTATCAAAATGTCCATTTTGGATGCCCTGTTGGTGTTTGTTGTGGACATGCAATAAGAAGCTGTCTAAGAGATTGAAAGAAGAAAGGAAAGACAAATATTGCATGTGAATGATACCCAAAGAAGAAAATAGTGATCGATTGGGACATCTAACCTGATTATAAGAATGAATTCCAAAGAATAGTCATCAAATCGTAGCAAATACACCTAGAGCAATGTGAAGACAGCTGAAATTTCTTGACCAATGTTGATTGGTTATTATTATTAAACATTCTACTTCTTTTTTTCAGTAGAAAAATCAATTTTTTTATATAGATGTAATAAACATTCTACTTCATGAGCAGATCAGCATCCAAAGACTACCGTACAGCTGAAATTGAAAATATTAAGACAAAATCAAAACTTAATTTTTTTTAAAACTAAAAGCATAAGAGAATAGGTCAAAGGTGTTGACACTGCATATCAGAATTTCAGATCAATCGGACAAGTGATAGAGTTTAGATATCAGAGATATTTAATCTGCAAATCAAAACGAGCAAGCTAGAAATCTGAGTGGTGATCACATGAATTTTCATTAACATTGAAATTGCAATGACTATATTTTTGTGAATCTGTCCCCCATATATTTTCATAGAGTAAGAGAGGAGTCCATGCATTCAGAAAAAGTCCAAGAATAGAAAAGTGTAACTCCCTAAGCAATGTGCTCCACATGTGCTTGAAATAGGTAGATGCATGCCGACACATGCTAAGTACATTCTTCTGTGTGGCAAACAGGTGCCAACACATGCCAAGTACTCAAGTCATTATTTAAATGAAAATATCTTATTGATGACTAATCACTTCTCAACCAATGAATTTTATTTTTAAAATAGAGAATCCCTAAAAATAAGAAATGACAAAAGCTAATGTTTAATGGAGAAGAAACTCAGGGCAGCAAAAACTAACTCCTTTCCAAAGAATATGTTCTATACCAAACCAAAATTTCCTCTCAATGTTTTGAACTTCCCCTTTGCTAGGGGTTTTGTCAGAGCATTGGCCACTCGTGAATATATAGGAATGTAATCTGGACCGCTGATCCTTTATAAAGTGGGATCAATTAAACTTGAATCCTCATTACCAGTTAACTTCAAATTTGGAACCATATGGGTAGAAATGTGTTCTTGGTCTAGCATTTGAAATCGTTATACTCCCTTATCCAAGGAAGACTTCCCCTGCAACTTGTGGATCTTCTAGCCCAAGAAAATAGTGCAACAAACCAATGTCCTTCATCCTCAACTCACTGACCAATTTCTTCTTACACAACAAAATGAGATGGTCAAAATCCCCTATGCTGATTAGGTCATCTACATACAAGGGCAATAGAACTACATAAAATTTATCAAATACAAAATAAAGATTAGGCTCTACACAAGTCTTGGAAGAGCTCAACTTTAGTAAATACTCATCAATCCAAGAGTACTATCCTTGTGGTGCCTATTTCAATGCATAAAGGTTTTTTTTCCAACCTGCAAATATGAATCTCTTGCTCATGGATATCAAAACCTCTTCATTGATCTACAAATCCCTTTTCCTCAATCACACCATTTAAGAATGTTATATTTACATTCATATGATATTAAGATCAACCAACACTTTAATATGCTAAAGATATGATGGTTTTGATGGACATATACCTTGCAATTGGAGCAAAAGTTGTATCATAGTCAACTCCCTCTTTTTGAGAAATCATCTAGCAACAAACTTGGCCTTGTACTTTTCAATGCTCCCCTCAATTGCATGTTTGATTTTGTAAAACCATTTGGAATCTATCACTGATTTCCTTGTAGATCTTGGAACCATCTCCTAAACATCATTCTTGAGGATGGAGTTGCACTCTCTATCATGGTATCATGCCATCATTGCTTTGTAGTAACCTCCTCAAAGCTAATAGGATATGTCCCAAGATTAGAAGTCTATAATGCAACATAGATAGGAAACTTATTAGGTGGATGACTCACCAAAAATGTAGATTTAGGTGCTCCAACTTTTCCTTCTGCATCCTGCAATGTATAGGTAAGTCATCTTGGTTTTCTTGCTAAACTGTAAGGTAGTTAAGGCCTCTTCACCTTGGTTGGAATCTTGAGAGTTTAGTCTGATATTTTCTTTGATTTTAGATATAAATATGGAATGAGAAGCCTTTGCCTTCAATCACCATAGGAGGCTCATGTGACCTTGAAGGCCACCCACGCTCATCAAATTTCATGTTCCTACTTAAAATAGTTGGTCTTCAATTTTGTTGGAATGTAAATCTAGTAGCCTTTCAATCTCATTATAGCTTCTCATCAATAGGAACTTGCTCTATCGTTTTGTCCTTTAAAATCTCATGTAGACAATATTGCATGATTTTGCCCAAAGATGTGAGGCAAGTCATGTCATGAATCATGAAATTTTCTTTATCAGTGTCAAATCCGATCATATGTTCAACGACCCCATTCTTTTGTGAGTTGTATTTTATTGTAAGTTCCCTCTTAAAGCAAGGCCCCCTGATCCTCTTCCTTGTTTGATTTTCAATGGAGGCTTTGGATATACTGAACAATTCATCTTTATTTTCCATAAAATATATCCAAGATTTCCAAGAAGAATCATCAATAAAGAAACCATAATGTATATTGCCATTTAGTGAAAAGGGCATAAGCCCACATGTATTAGAGTGTATCAACTCATGATTCTCCCTTAATCTTTGCTTGTTGGGTGGAAAAGTAATGTGAGGATAAGGGTGCACCCAATGCACATACTTTACGCACACCAATCCATTCTTGAAAATTTGACAATCCAACACCTCACACAACATGCCACTACTATGCACTAAGGCCTCTTGTTTTGTAGGAACACTCTTTTGGCAAAAAATCATTATTGCAATATTTTATGGTGCACTGTTGATCAATAATCTCAACCATACATTTAATATCTATAATGATTAAGACTAAAAGGAGATTTCTAATTAATCCAGGGATAAAAATAAGAATAAGATCGTGTGAAGGCATTCTATATGTGATTCTGTTGATTCTAGTTACTAGATATGTGATATCATCACTCAAATCCACTTGCATGCCCACATGTTGTTCTAAAAAATTGTTGAAAATTTTCTTATTGAATTTCATATACCATGATGCTTCACTTTCCAAATAATAACCAAAGTCATAAGTGGTATTGGTAGAAAGCCATGAAATCTTAGAAAGCTATTTCAAACTTGGATGCCAAACTCATCAACTCCTATACTATTTGCTCTCCTTCGTACACATTGCCTTTTGCTATTTACCTTTTCCTTTTATCCTTTAGAAATTGATTAGAAAATGGCCTTTCTTGTGACATAATTATATTACTTATTACTATGATTTAAGATAGATGTGTCCTCCTTACCTTTTATTGGTCCACTTTTCTTTCATCCTTTATTCACCTCCTTGATAAGTGCAAGGTATTGGTCATTTTCTCTTCAGACATCTCTTCTTGGACAAATATGTCTCAAAGCTTCTCTAAGCTTGAGAGCACACACACCTTGAACAAAGCCTTTCCAAATATGAAAGAAACCATTGAGTGCAATAGCCACTAATTAATCATCTTTGATCCTCATACCAATAGCAAAGTGTTGATCTTTGAGATTGGTGATCTTCGTAAGGAAACTTGCCATGGTATTTGAATTACTCATGCATGTTTGGGTGAGCTTGTTCTTCAAGAACATATTCTTGGAATTATTGACACTTTGATAGAGTTTTCAATGCATCAAACTTTTCTTTGCCAATTTCCATGTGATGTGAAGAACCAAATGGTCCTTCCCTACAATTGTGAGGAATTAGGTGGTCTTTCATAGAGTAAAAAATAATATTCTTCATCTTAGAAACTCTCCTCACATTGCGGTAAATTTTGAATATAAATGGTCATTCACTACAATGTGAGGAATGAGGTCCTTCATAGAGTACAAAAATTCTGCTTCATCTTAGAAGCCCTCTTTTCACATTGAGGTAATTTTTGAATATTGGTGAGGAACGCAACTTTACCCTGGAATCTGCCTCATAGACCAATCTCTTCCATAAAAAATTGTGACATAAACTTCCCATGGATGAAAATGGAGATTCTTTCTAATCAACCCTATTCTTTGAACTTTGATATTTCAAAATCCACCATTCTTGTACTTTTGTGGATCACAACTTTAGTAAAATTATTCAATAAAAGTCAACAACCTATTCAATTTACCCTTCATGTGCATAAAAATTAGTTCCACCTCTCAGGGCTTTGTTGATGACCAAACTGGTATTTAGACATCGACATGCAAAATACACTCAAGAAATTAGTTGAGCGGAAGGCCACAACATTATGCACGTTTTTAAAGTCCTCGAATTGATTGAAGGAGGACAAAAATTCCCTAGAAAGAGTACCAGTCCACCTTACTAGGGAGGGTTAATGCAATTACATTATATATAAAGAAGTAAAAGCATTTATAAATACTGACACATAATTAGAATAAAATATTTTGCATTTATATTAGTGTAATTGGTGCCCTTTAAATTGTTGCGAGTGTTGCATGTTTAAAGGTTTATATGATCTTTTAAATATTATAACCTTTTCACTATTTATTCCTTTTGTGGACTCAGATTTAAGAAACAAATAAATAAATTACTTTGAAACGTTTTATTTTTTAAATTATATTAACTTTTATTTTTCTTTTTAACTTCATCATTGCAATAAACTAAACTCCCTTTCTTTTTAGCTTATAATTACAATAAATATAAAGTTAACCTTTAATATAAGACACACAATTCTTCATGTAGCATGTTATGATTAATATTAGACTTTCTTCGAAAAGTGAAACTAATTCATGAATATTATTAACCTTTAATATACGTCCAAAAATTCCTATGGCCCCTTGTTACAATTAATATTAATCTTCGTCCTATGAGATAAACTAACTCCTGAATATGAATATTATTAACCTTTAATAAGTCGAAAAATTCCTCATTGTCTTTTGTTATGATTAATATTATGAAACTAATACTCATGAATCTTGGATTTTCAAAATAGGAAATAAGTTCTCTCATTCTTTTATATTTATTTTATTTTAGGTCTTACAATTTCTTATGTTTAGTTATTTATTTGTTTGAATATTTTCTTCTTATATTTTCTACCAACTTCATTCTCTTATATTTTTAGAAAGAGAGAAATGATATATGACATACTTCTGGTATAGGTATGCGAATGATGCATAATCATTATATCATATGAATTATTTATCTATAATTATTAAATAACCCTATAACAATTTGATTTCCCATTTATATGAATATGAAAAAAATGAAAAAAACTAATAAAGTATATAATGTAAAATATAAAAATTAGAAAAATAATAATTAGAGTATAGAGAAATGTATAAGTAAACGAAGATAACTATATTTAAGAAATTTTTTAAATATAAAAACAAAAAGATTGATTTTGAGTTTATGATGACATGAACAAAAATTAGAAAAATAAGAAAGTCAAATATGATTTTTAGTGCATATGCCTAAACATGGGATGTTAGTGAGAAAATATATGGAAAAAAAAATTATATGTAAAATTTCATGAAGATAACATAATTATCACAACATTTGATTAGTGGATAATTATTTGTGCACATATAAATAATTAGTTATACACAATATTAGCTTCTATGGAATTATAAAGATAAGGTTGACTTTAATCAGTGTGACCTTACCATGCATTGATAGATCCCAAGTTGGATTTCACACTTGGAGTATTCTACTATTTTATACACGCGTAGTCTAACGAGGCGGAGGAGTTGCCTGGAAAGTTATGGAAATTCCGATCATATTTAGAGAAAATCCGGCAAGGATTTTTGTAAATCCAAGTTATAGTTGTTAAACTTCAAAATTTTAGGTGTCCTAGATGTTTTTGATGGTGTTGAATCCATTTCCACCATCAAAAACACGATGCAAACAATGCCTCTACAAGTTTTTTGAAATATTTTTGCCCGGATTCCAGCTACTTTTAGCTGTCTGGGCAATTCCTCTGCCTCGTTAGATGACTCCTTTTATACATAACCAATTGAATTGTGGGCTAGTGAATTGTGAATAAGTGAATCTTCAATATGAAAGTAATTGTTTTAATAAAGGAGCTTGTACATAATGCACTAAGTCAAAAAAATAATTGAATTTTTTCTTTCCTTCATTGATGTCTCCCTTTTGAGGGTTTTATCACAAAACTCATGCGTTTTGTGAGTTTGTTGTTCTAACACAATCCTGTGACCATGTGCAATTTCAAACATGGTATGAGAGAGGTTGTGGAGTAAAATTCTATTAGTGAACTAACAATATTTTTGGTTTATGTAGATTGATTACATGGATATTTTTAAGATTCAAACTTTTTGGTGATTTTTGGAGTTGATATCACTATGTGGTTGTGCTTAGACCCAATACACCCAACACATGATACCACTCTATTATGTCATTGTATGCAGAAAACCATGACATGTGGCACACTACCACATTAGCATAGTGAGCAAAGAATTATAACACATTTTTTCAACTGAAAAATCAAATTTTTTATATTATAGAATTATAACACATGGTATTACGTCAACATGCCACATCAAATTTCTTTTGCATAGGTAGTGTTTGCCATCTAAGATTGCACAATCTTTATCAAGTGGACCAATCAATAACTACCACATGGTACCTTAGGTCAAAGCATAGGGTTCACCGTCTAGATTTTGTTAGTGTTTTTCAATTCACTATAAGTTTATCATACAACATTGATTTTCACTAGAATTTTTTGTAGACTATATATCTTTAAGTCCTCTTCATAGTGATGTATCTTGTTTTAATAAATTGTTCTATTTGATATCATTGAATTTCCATGATTTTATAAATAATAAAGCATAAACCTCATTTTGGAGATTCCCGGAGGGCCTTGTCTCTTAATACAAATTTAGTTTTAAGTCCCATTTTTCTTAAGTTATCTAATTTTGCACATTGTTACACAATGATGTACTTTATTTTAGCTCATTTTTCTTTCTACTTTCTAATTTGCAAAATGGATACCAACCTTTACGAGCTCCATTCGAAAAGCATCAAATATTACCCCTAGAATGTTGGAGCAAACAACGCACAGCTGAAATTAAATAAGCATACACAGCACACACAAAATCATAAAATAACACAAAGATTTTAATGTGGTTCACCCAACCAATCTGGGCTACATCCACCAAACAAAGGCATCGACAATCTTATTATTCAACAGGAGATTACAACACATAATTCCTCACACCTTCTCAGCTCAAATATCCTCTACGGGCTTACATTTTATAGCTGGGAGTAGAAAACTGAACCATAAATTCTCTCACAACAAATATAGGATGCAATAACTCCTCCTCAGGAATAACTGGAGTTAACTTAGCAACAAATCTTATTGTTGTCACATACATGAGATTTTTTCCAAAATTAATTAACAGAAAAATTTCAACATAGAATACTTATATGAAGGACCTACTCAAAAGTAAAGGTTTTTATTGGATCACAATTGTGATAGATCTTGCACCATAAGATAATGAGAGGCTTGTGAATGTTTGAATTGAAGGGATGGAACCAGAGGTTTCATTGACATGTTCATATCTTGGGACTTGAAATTTCATATTCATAACCTCAACAAACCAAAGAAACATGGTTAAAATTTGAGTATCTCTATAAATAAACCAATTTAATTCACGTTCATCAACTAGAAAATCAACTAATATCACTTGATTGTGCTAAATTCCTAAAACGATGAAGATTATATTTCTAAATTTGAAGTATTGATCTTTTAGTTTAGTAATCGTGAAATCACTAAACATGGAAATCAAGTAATATGGGCTATAGTTTCCAAGTGAAAAGCATACTTTTTTCTCTACATCTATTATACTATAGATGTGTATGGTGCTAACTATATTTTGATTCCTTTTCAACTTTTTGTGAGAAGTTAAGAAGATGGGTTCTTTTGACATGGATGTCAAACAACTGCCTCTGCCGTACCATGTCAGGGCATATTGCAATTTCAAAAAACCAAAATATGATATAAATATAATATCATATATAATACAAATCTTACAAGTCGTTTCTTTTGTTGTGTAAAACAAAAAACATTTCATAACATTTTAATAACAACGATAAAGCGACCTGTTGATTTAATTTTTGATTTAATGTACAATGGCGCCCATTTGAAAACGTTTTTGTTTTGAAATACTGCAATTGTGATTAACTCAACCACAAGGAATGCAAAACCTTATCAAGCCTAGGACAATCCTGCTCGGATAGTTGTAATTTAAGCACTATTGATTCCTTTCAAGCGATAACAGTGGATTTTTGTGAAGACTCGTGGCATCACAAATTAAAACAACAACATTTAGAATGAAACGTTCCAAAAAATTTCAGTAGAGAGTTTAATACTCATTTCAGCAGTTCAACGCCTGTTCAACACTGCCTGATCTCTGTCACGTTCAGCAGACTTGCCGTCTGTCACACGTATTAGCTCAACAACATTGCTCTGATACCAATTGTTGGAGCAAACAACGCACAACTAAAATTAAATAAGCATACACAACACACACAAAATCATAAAATAACACAAAGATTTTAACGTGGTTCACCCAACCAATCTGGGCTACATCCACCAAACAGAGGCATCGACAATCTTATTATTCAACAGGAGATTACAACACATAATTCCTCACACCCTCTCAGCTCACACCCTCTCAGCTCAAATATCCTCTACGGGCTTACATTGTATAGCTGGGAGTAGAAAACTAAATCATAAATTCTCTCACAACAAATATAGGATGCAATAACTCATCTTCAGGAATAACTAGAGCTAACTTAGCAACAAATCCTATTGTTGTCACATACATGAGATTTTTTCCAAAATTAATTAACAGAAAAATCTCAACATAGAATACTTATATGAAGGACCTACTCAAAAGTAAAGGTTTTTATTGGATCACAATTGTGATAGATCTTGCACCATAAGATAATGAGAGGCTTGTGAATGTTTGAATTGAAGGGATGGAACCAGAGGTTTCATTGACATGTTCATATCTTGGGACTTGAAATTTCATATTCATAACTTCAACAAACCAAAGAAGCATGGTTAAAATTTGAGTATCTCTATGAATAAACCAATTTAATTCATGTTCATCAACTGGAAAATCAACTAATATCACTTGATTGTGCTAAGTTCCTAAAACGATGAAGATTATATTTCTAAATTCGAAGTATTGATCTTTTAGTTTAGTAATCGTGAAATCACTAAACATGGAAATCAAGTAATATGGGCTATACTTTCTAAGTGAAAATCATATTTTTTCTCTATATCTATTATACTATAGATGTGTATGGTGCTAACTATATTTTGATTCCTTTTTAACTTTTTGTGAGAAATTAAGATGGGTTCTTTTGACATAGATGTCAAATAAAAATCCTTGTTTGTTCACAATAACTGATCCATAAACTGTCGTGGATATTCCACTGGATAGTTCATCACAACAGATCTAATAAAATTATACTTGAAAATCCAAAATCTACACTATTACAATTTTATTTCTCTTTAGATTTATAACTTATTGTTAATAGTGTATGCATGTCAATTAAAATTATGCAAAAAATAGAGGATGGTGAAATAAAAGCCCACAAACACATTTAACACACGATATGACCCAGGAAACCCTTTCGGGAGAAAAACCCAGATGGAAGATGAGGTCACTCTCCTCTCTTTCTCTGAATGGAAATATGGTTGCAAGTACAAACAAGTACGGCTTGTGGCCCGTGGGCTACTACAATTAACAAATCCTCTCTGTGTGCTCTATCTCCTATCCCTATTGGCTATTTTTTCTCAACTGTGAAACAAATTCACTCGAAAGAATGGAACGCCTTCTCCTCTTAGTGGCCCACTTATAACACAACCTGATAGCCTACTAGTGGTTAGGTTTGACTACCTCAACTCTTAACCAAAGTTACAATATAGAATCTTCTAGAGTCTTCTTCACCCTAATCACATGGCTAGACCATTTTACCTTAATCATATGGGCTGGCGTGGCATCCTCTCGAATTATGGTGGTGAAAACAGGGAGGTCAACTTCTAAGTGGCATAACTTTCGCATACAGACATTGATTGGTGTAATTCTTGCATCATTGGAAAGGTCTTTGTGTGTGGAATAGGAAAAATGGTGTGATGTTAAAGCGGAAAATTTTTACCCCCCAAAAAACATTTTTTTATGCCTCAAAATGCTCCCAAAAGGTTTCAGACCCCGTTTGCCAAACTAGGTCAGGCTGGTAAAAATGGTCATGTGAGTTTATTCCTCCACTTTTTCCACTCTGAAAACATTGATATGGATGACAAAAATATAATGATCCAATATAGATCAATGACAAGGGGAAGAACCCCTTGTAGAAGTTGTCTAAAGGATCCAAACAACCAAAAAACACCAATTCCCCATCAACAATATCTACTCCACATTCTAGCAAGAGAGACAAATACAAAGAGAAAATTTCGTGCAAGACTTATCATTTTGCGTTGAAGGTGGGCATCTTCATATACATTTTTGGAAGAAGATGGAAATGTTGTAAGCAAATATGAAGAAACTCAATTCAACTTTTCCACCTATTCTTCTTCTAGTCCATCTAAATCTCATGCTCTTTCTGCTATAGTATGTATTCCAAATATTGAGTGAATTAATTAATTGGACTCTCATCATATGACCAATGGTAGAAATTCGTTTTCTAGCATTGATGATTATACAACTAAATTTTTTGGAACATTGTGTAATCTTGATGGGATGTCTGACATTTTGAGTGAACACTTCACCCATCATCAGGGACAAAAAACTTGAGTGATGAAGAGAAGAGCGTAAACCGCGTATAAATAGATAAAAAGATCAAAGAAAAATGATTTGATTGTTAGAAGGATAAGAGATAAAAATGTGAACATTAAAGATCAAAGAAAAATGATTTGAATGTTTAGAAGGATAAGAGATAAAAATTTGAACATTAAAAGCATGAATTAAGGGAATTTTATTTTTGATATTAAAATTATTAATTAAAATTAGGGGCAAAAAGGAAGGTTGACTAAGGTTAAAATTAAACATTAATTTATTATTAGGTAAAAGAAGTATAAACGTAAATATAAATGTAATTATTATTTAACTTTGTAATTGAATTAACAAAAATGTGCCCATAGGGCATAGAATAGACAATGATGGGATGTATTTTTAAGGAACTCTGTGATGTGAGGGTCACCAGTTCAAAACTTTGTGGGCAAAAATCCAACCATGTTAAGGGCTAGTGTGGTGTAGGCCATGTGCGATCCCCGGGTGATTTTGATAGCTGAGATACCCTTGAGTTATGGTTGGTCAAGCCAAAGGTTAAGTATGCTATCATCTCAGGACTCACACAACTTAGCAAAAAAAATAATAATAACAAAAATGTGACTAGAAATCAAATTAACAATAAAGTGAATAGAATTTATGATAATAAACTCAAATTATGAGAATTCAATGAGAGGAATTAGATAATTATTATAAGATGAAATGAATTAAGAATCACTAATATTAATATTGATTTAAATGAAAAGATATAAATATTAATATTCATATTAAGAATAAATTATTATTATTAGGAAATGTATTGTTAAAGTTGATTAACACTTAAAGGAAAGGATGGAAATCAGGAAAGGAATTAAGAATAGATTTATTTCTAAGAATAAAATTGAATATTATTAATGTATTAATACTATTTAAGAAATGAACTAAAAGATGAAATAGATATTAGGAGAAATGAGGGGTGTTGGAAATAATGATAGGGGAGGTAGCGTAGGAAGAGCAAGGGAAAGGAAAAGGATCTAGGGCTATTAGAAAAAAGAAGATTAAGGAAACAAAAAAGGAGGAAGGGAGGAAGGTGTTGAAAAGTGAAACTAGGTTTGGTCTTCACAATGTCTAATGTAATCATGATTTTATGTATATGATGAAAAGAGAAGAAGAAATTTTATTATTATTATTTGGTAGCATGGGTTTCATGCTCAAGATTATTTGATTTGTAGGTCAAGAACCCATTGAGTGCTTCTATGTTTTTTCATTAAGTCAAATAAGTCATTTAAGTCTTGTAATATGTATAAGACCCATTTGGGCATCATGTATCATGTCAAAGAAATTTTATGTAAGTCAAAAATGTCATAAAGACCCTCCAAGGCCTTGTCAACATGCAATCAACAAGTCAACCTTCAAGGAGGAACAAATCGGCCTCATTAGGGCCATTCAACCACCATGAAGAAGCTTATATGTAAGACGACCATTGACCTCATTTGGGAGACAGACATTCAAGCAAGAAATAGTTCGATCAGAGAAGAAAGAAGGAGCCTAATACCTAGTGAAGGAGAAGCCTGGACAAAAGGAGAAAAAGAAATCAAAGTTTGAAGAACTGTTCTAGGCTATATATTCCAACACGTGTGAGGTCTAGGGCATCATCATTGTTGCAACAAGACTAGATTTCAGACCTGCCAAAGTGAAGCCAAATTTTGGAGCCAAAGAATCAAGAAACAAGCCAAATTGCTCAGGAAGTAAAAGCACCCCAAACGAAGGAGAAAAAGGTTAGAAATATTCTCTATAACAGTCACATGTGTGAAATTAAAGTATAGAAGGCCCAGGAATCACAGACTTGTTGCAGTGACCAAAATCCTGAAGAGAGGCGGAAATTAGAAGGTTTGAAGCAAGATTGACTTGGGTTGAATCTATCAAGGACAAGTTGATCAAAGAAGAGATTAACTTGGTTTTGGAGGGTTCTTTGTCAAGGGTCATAGGTCTTGGAATTTTCATTTGAACATTCTATAAGAAGAGAAGAATTCTTGTGGGTTTTCCTCTCAAGAGGAGAGGTTTTGGCCCTGGCTGATAGCCTACACTTTGTGTCCTCTTATCTCATTGATTTTTGTAGTTTGGTAGTTGTTTGATGATAAGAACACTACTTATAATCAAGTGAAAGAAGAAGCTAATGAAAGTTAAGGAAAAATACATCACAAGCAATTATCAAAGTAAGAGAAATCACCCAACCTAGCTGCCCCTAGATTTCTCAACATGGTATCAGAGCTAAGGTGACTACAACAAGGTAACTTGAAGAAGGTCATCCAATTAAAGAAGGATACAGTAGGACCGAGCACACGGAAAGCGTTAAGGAGGAGTATGAAGCATCAAGGAGGTGTACTCATCTCAAGGATCACATAATCATAAGGAGAGGAAGACATCAAGGACCCTACCTCCACTCAAATAAAGGACTACACATTTGAGGCACCTTGAAGTCTTCATATTCTACATTTCTACATCCAAAGGAAGCAAGAAGAAGCATTTCCATCATCATAAAAGAAATCAAGTTGATCTCCCTCTCTTTGAAGCATCTCAAGCACATCATGTAGAAAAGAAGTATTGTTATCTTTAAAGAAGAAAGACATCATCAAGAAGGCATCAAGTTGAAGTTAACATCATCTAAGGAACATCTTCACTTGACAAGTAAGTATTCTATATTTTTATGTCTCAATCCTCAAACCAAATGACTTCATTCGACAAGGAGAACAATAAATTGATTGGGATCTCGAACTACCTTGCATGGAAGAAGAGAATTGATTTAATTCTCATCGAGAATGAGGTTATTGAATATGTAAAGGGCTCCATTACCAAACCTTCACAATAGCAATCTCAAGCTCTATCAAAGTTCACAAAAGGAGAAATAAGGGCTCAAAGGATCCTTATAGAGTCAATGAAGGATTCGCTCATCCCTTATGTTGCAAAGTTGAAGACAGTGAAGGAGATCTATGACACATTGGTGGAGTTTTCTTCTGTGAGCATTGCAGGAGAAATCATATCCTTAAGAATCGAACTATACAAGATGAAAATCTCAAGGGAAGAAAAGAGAGCAACGTATTACATGAAATTATCTGAAATTAGAGACTAGTTACAAGAACTTGGAGAAGTAATGTCTGATCGAGAGATGGCTACCATAGTGATCAATACACTACCTCATGAATGGCGTAGTTTTAAATCAAGTACCTATGGAAGAAGGAAACCACTCCATTCAACAAACTGTGGTCATTATGCAAAATTGAAGAATCTAGATTAAAAGCAGAGAACGATGTTGGATCCACTGAACCATTTCAAGCATCTAAAACATCAACAAGGAAGAAGGGAAAATTTGGGAAATTTTAACCTCGAAAGAAATTTCAAAAGAGAATTGACATGTCAAAGATATAATGTTATGAGTGTAATGAATATGGGCACTTCAAAAGGAATTGTCCTAAACTCAAGGAAGACAACCATAGAAAATTTTGGGAGCGAATCTTAGCCCATGGGTGATATTTAAAGGGTTTTATATTTTGGAGGGGAAAGGAACTAGGGCTATCAAAAATAATAAAATAATAATAATAATAATAAAATAAATAATAAATATAAATTAAATAAATAGATTAAAAATAAATAAATAAATAAAAATAAGGAAGGGAGGGATGTGTTGAAAAGTGTAACTAGGTTCGGTCTTCATAATGTCTAATATAATCATGATTTTATGTATTTGATGAAAAAAGAAAAAGAAAATTTATTATTATTATTTTGTAGCATGGGTTTCATGCTCAAGATTATTTTATTTGTAGGTCAAGCACCCATTGAGTGCTTCTAGGTTTTTTCATTGAGTCAAATAAGTCATTTGAGTCTTTTAATATGTATAAGACCCATTTGGGCATCATGTATCAAGTCAAAGAAATTTAATGCAAGTCAAAAATGTCATAAAGACCCTCCAAGACCTTGTCAATGTGCAATCAAAAAGTCAACCTTCAAGGAGGAACAAATCGGCCTCATTAGGGCCATTCAACCACCATGAAGAAGCCTATATATAAGACGATCATTGACCTCATTTGGGAGACACACATTCAAGCAAGAAATAGTTCGATCAAAGAAGAAAGAATGAGCCTAATACCTAGTGAAGGAGAAAAAGAAATTGAAGTTTGAAGGACTGTTCGAGGCTATATCTTCCAACACATGCAAGATCTAGGGCATCATCACTGTTGCAACAAGACTAGATTTTAGACCTGCCAAAGTGAAGCCAAAGTTTGGAGCCAAATAATCAAGAAACAAACCAAGCTGCCCAGGAAGTAAAAGCACCCCAAACGAAGGAGAAAAGGTTCAAAAAGTGCTCTATAAATTCACATGTGCGGAATTAAATTATAGAAGGGTCGAGTATCATAGACTTGTTGTAGTGACCAAGATCCTGAAGAGAGGATGAAATCACAAGTTTGAAGCAACATTGACTTGGGTTGACTTTATGAAGGACAATTTGATCAAAGAAGAGATTAACTTGGTCTTGGAGATATATTTGTCAAGGGTCATAGGTCTTGGAATTCATCATCTGAACATTCTATAAGGAGAGAAGAATTCTTGTTGGTTTTCCTTTGAAGAGGAGAGCTTTTGGCCATGGCTAATAACCTACACTTTGTGTCCTCTTATCTCATTGATTTTTATATTTTAGTAGTTGTTTTTGATGATAAGAACACTAATTATAATCAAGTGAAAAAAGAAGCTAATGAAAGTTAAGTAAAAATACATCACAAGCAATTATCAAAGTAAGAAACATCACCCAACCTAGTTGGCCCTAGATTTCTTAACATGGTATCAGAGCTAAGGTGACTACAACAATGCAAATTGAAGAAGGTCATCCAAATAAATAAGGATACACTAGGGCCAAGCACAAGTAAATCATTAAGGAGGACTATGAAGCATCAAGGAGGAGTAATCATCTCAAGGATCACATCATCACAAGGAGACGAAGACCTCAAGGACCCTACCTCCACTCAAATAAAGAAGAACTACACATTTGAAGCATCTTGAAGTCTCCATATTCTACATTTCTACATCCAAAGGAAGCAAGAAGAAGCATTTCCATCATCATCAAAGAAATCAAGGTGATATCCCTCTCTTTGAAGCATCTCAAGCATTTCATCTAGAAAAGAAGTATTGTCATCTTTAAAGAAGAAAGAAATCATCAAGAAGGCATTCTCAATTGTCAACATCATCAAGAAGGCATCAAGCTGAAGGTAACATCATCAAAGGAATATATTCACTTGACAAGTAAGTATTCTATATTTTTATGTCTCAATCCTCAAACCAAATGACTTCATTCTGCAAGGAGAACAATAAATTGGTTGGGACCTCGAACTGCCTTTCATGGAAGAAGAGAATTGATTTAATTCTCATCAAGAATGAGGTTATTGAATATGTAAAGAGCTCCATCACCAAACTATCACAAGAGAAATCTCAAGCTCTATCAAAGTTCACGAAAGGAGAAATACGGGCTCAAAGGATCCTTATAGAGTTAATCAAGGATTCTCTCATCCGTTATGTTGTAAAGTTGAAGACAATGAAGGAGATCTATGACAAATTGGTGGAGTTTTTTTTTTGTGAGTACTGCAGGAGAAATCATATTCTTAAGAACCGAACTATACAAGATGAAAATCTCAAGGGAGAAAAGATAGCAATGTATTTCATGAAAGTATATGAAATTAGAGACCAATTACAAGAACTTGGGGAAGTAATGTCTGATCGAGATATGACCACCATAGTGCTCAATGCACTACTTGATGAATGGGGCAATTTTGAATCAAGTGTCTATGGAAGAAGGAAACTACTCCATTCAACGAACTGTGGTCATTATGCAAAATTGTAGAATCTAGATTAAAAGCATAGAACAATGTTGGATCAATTGAACCATCTCAAACATATGCAACATCAACAAGGAAGAAGGGAAAATTTGGGAAATTTTAACCTCGAAAGAAATTTCAAAAGAGAATTGACATGTCAAAGATACAATGTTATGAGTGTAATGAATATGGGCACTTCAAAATGAATTGTCCTAAACTCAAGGAGGACAACCATAGAAAATTTTAGGGGTGAATCTTAGCCCATGGGTGAAATTTAAGGGGTTTTACATTTTGGAGGGGCGAATTTTTTGTATTACAACCATTTTCTAAAGTTAATTGTTCATCCTTAGTTTCCAAAGAATCCTATAGTTTCAGACTAGTCATCTTCCAGTAAAGCTTTATCTCCTAGATAGACAGTGTTACCACAACGACAAATGGTTGGATTTAGACCAATTGTGACATCTCGGTATGCAGCACTAGCACTTCCACCAACAAATCAAATCCATGACTTTCCTGAGGGATATTTGAAACATCTATCTAGAGTTAATGGAGAAACGTCACCATCAACAGAGGGTCATTTATTTGCATTCCTTGACTTTTCTAATAATATGAACATAGAACATGAGGATGTTTATATGAGACTGTTTGTTCAATCATTAGAAGGAAATGTCAGGATTTGGTTCAGACAGTTACATGAAAATTCTATAAATTCATGGATAGAATAAGCAAATATCTTCATAAATCAATGGGGAATAAAAAAGGATCTTGTTTATTATCTGACAAAATTTGAAGACCTAAGAAGGAATCTTGGTGAATCTATTGCAAAATTCATTAAAATGTTTAATAATATTTACAATAAGATGCCACCAAGTTGTAAACCTCCAGTTGTTGCAGCCAAAGTAAGATTTTCTAAAGGATTCGATGATGATTTTTGCTTTAATGTTAAGAAAACGAAAATCTAGAACTTTAGAAAATATGCAAACCAATGCAATTGAGGTATAAGATAATAGGGAAACATCAGTTAAATTGAAGGAAAAGGCAGAAAAAACAAAGAGGAAATTGAAAGCTAAAGAAGAAAGTGGCTCATCATCAAAGAATAAAGAAGAGGAACACAAAATTGATGATATTACTTCATTATTAATAAATTTGTCTAATTGAATTTCAAGGATGGAAACTCAAACGAGAGTAGCACAATAGAATGTAAATTGACCTCCAGTACAATATAGAAGACCTTTTCAACCACAAATTTTATAGAGAGAAAGACCAAACAATGATCAAGAAATTCAACCTCCAATGATGATTGATGATCAGGACCCTAAATAAGTAATACCAGTTGTGACCAATGATATCAATTATTTTGCTAACTAACCATCTGAAAATGCTATTGTCCCTCTCAATCAAATTCATCCTCTTGTTCAAAATAAAGAATCTTTTGAAATTTCTAAATATCAAGTTTTTTTTTTTTTTTTTTGAATTTATTATTGCTGAGTTAATTAAAAGGTATGACTTGAGATCTAGACAAGGCTTAGGTAGACCTGTAAAAAAGGTTACATTTGATGTCCCACAAGATAAATCTATTGAAACTTCATTTGTTGAACCTCAATGCAAGCCACAAGATCAATCAACTACAGAGAAACATGTGTCACATGTTTTCAATCTAGAAAAAGAATTAGAAAGGGTCAAAATTCCAATTCCTGTATCTAAACTTTCAAGAAATCTAGGTTATAAGCAACTGGTTTCTAAATGGATACAACCTTCAAGTGTAGATGTTGAAGGATATGTGATTAGCCTACAAGATGAGAAACCTTTTTGGTTTTTGGTCCTAGATTGGATATGATGGATGAAAGTGTTCCACCTTTCTATGTCATATTAAATGTTCATGATTTTCTTTTATACAATTGTATGCTAGATTATGGTGCTTCTCACAATTTAATTCCTAAAGTTATTATCGACCAAATTTAGTTTCAAATCACTATGCCCTATCACGAATTGTATACATTTGATTCAAAGAAGGTGCCATCCTTGGGGCTAATCAAAGATCTAGTTGTCACCCTTGCCTAGATTCTTGTAAAGAGCATAGTAATGGATATAGTAGTGACACATATCCCTCCTAAATTTGGTATGTTATTATCAAGATCTTGTTGTTCTAAGCTTGGAGGAAGCTTACAAATGGATATGTCTTATGCTACCATCTCTGTTTATGGAAGAGAAAATTAAGATTGTTTGGACAAGTGAGGTTTATAAACATTGTGTGTAATGTTAATCAAGTAATAAATCCCCCTATATGCCATTCATCAAGATTTAGGGTGTTTTATCTTGGTTGTAAATGATGAGTGCAATGTACAAAACATAATTGAAGATGCTATAAATGTTGCTCAGCTTCTAAGAATGATATATGGAAAATGTATTTTGATGGAGCCTTTTCTAGAGATGGAGTTGAAGCCGAGATTGTTTTGATTTCACTTGAAAATAAAAGCATCACTCAATATTTCAAGTTAGATTTTGAAGTCACTAACAAAGTGGAAAAATATGAAGCTTTAACATTGGGATTAGAGTTAGCCAAGAAAATGAAGGTGCAAAATTTGACAGTATTTGATGATTCATAATTGATAGTGAAATGGGTTAGAATTTTTTGTCAAACAAAACATCAGATATTAAAAGCTTACATAAATGAGGTATGGGACTATGTGGAGAATCATTTTCAAGCTTCTAACATCTCAACTATTCCAAGAGAAGATAACATACATGTAGATTCCTTGGCAGTTTTTGCAGGCACTTTCAAAATTCCAAATTCCCTCCACTTGCGATAGCAAATTGAAGTTAAGTACAAATCCTTAATAATTTAAGACACTAGAAAGGTTTTGAGGATGATGAGAAATTGAAGAATTATTTTTAAACTATTGGGGAGTTTTCTTGCTCTCATATTGAAGAAGAAAGCAGTGATGTGATAAAAGAAAATGATGGTGATCCAGATACAAATGTGAAACAAAAAATAGATGATCATGATATTATACAGTTGCCTAATAATTACATTCCTAAAGGACTAGTTCCTCTTGAAAAAAAATGACCAAAGTGATGTACCAAGATATTCATTATCAAATTCACAACAAGAAAATATACAGGATTGCAATATTGGTACTACAGAAGAAGTAACAAATATCAAAATCTCAGCAACCTTGCCACATGATATCGAAGATAAATATATCAATTTGTTCAAAGAATAAAAATATGTATTTGCATGGTCATATGAAGATTTGAAGGCTTATGATACAACTATTATTGAGCACACAATTCCTTTGAAACCAAGAGCTAAGCCATTTGAACAAAAACTGAGAAGAATTAATCTTATCCTATTGCCAATTATTGAGAAAGAAGTAAGGAAGTTGCTAGATGTAAAAACCATTGTTCCTTTAAGATGTTCTGAATGGATAGTTAATTTGGTTCTTGTCATGAAAAATAATGGAGAAATAAGACTGTGTTGATTTTAGAAACCTGAACAAATTTTCATTGAAAGATAACTATCCACTACCAAAAATGGATCAGTTGCTTCAAAGAGGAAAAATTTATGACAGGATTTCAACGTTAGATGGTTTTTCTCGATAAATCATATTCTAGTCAGTCAAGAAGACAGAGAAAAGACAACTTTCACAACACCATGGGGTACCATCATGTATGTTAAAATGACTTTTGGTTTAATCAATGTTGGTGCAACATTTCAAAGAGCCATGGATTTGGCATTTGCTGGAGAGGTAAATAAATTCATAGTAATTTACCTTGATGATATAAATATATTTTCATAATCTGATGCAAAACATATCAAACACTTGAAGAAATTTTTTCAGAGATTCAAAAAAATTGGGATTTTTGCTTAATCACAAAAAATAAGTATTTGCCATGATGGAAGGGAAATTGTTAGGAAATATCATTTCAAAGGAATGAGTCATAATTGACCCTAAAAAAGTCGTGGAAATTCAATTAATCAACCTCCCCCGAACAAACAAAGAAATTCAATCATTTTTAGGGAAAATAATTTTTTAAGGTTCATAACAAATTATTTTGATATTGTCAAAGATATTACTCATATGCTTAAGAAAAATAATGAAGTCAAATGGAGTGCACAAGCTAGATTTTAATTTTCTCAGATTAAGAAAGCAATTTTAGAGGCATCAGTGCTTTCCAGTCCTGATTATTCAAAAGTATTTAGTATTTTTTCTTTTGCTTTAGACGCCACAATAGCAACAGTTTTATTGCAGAAAAATGAAGACCATCATGAGCAAGTAGTTGCTTTCTTTAGCAAAGTTATGAGGGATGAAAAACTGAAGTATGACATAATTGAAAAACAAGCCTATGCTTTATTTCAATCCTTCAAATCTTTTAGAATCTATGTGTTGCATCCTCCTATAATTGCTTATGTACGTAATAATGCAGTAAAATAAATGTTGACTCAACCTGATACATATGGGAAAAGGGGGAGATGGATTGCTAATATCCTAGATTTTGATTTTAATATCAAACCAACAAAGTTGGTTAAGGGGCAAGGTCTAGATAAGCTATTGGTAGAATCAAATTGTAAAATTTTGGGCATCAATTCAATCATGTAGGTTTCTCAATCTTCACAGGAGAATAATCCACAAGAAACTTTCTTTGCTTCAGAGGAGAAGAATACACAAGAACCTTCTCCCAGCCCAGTACTTGTACCACTTCCTTTGCACATTGATGGAAAGTTTTTCGTATCAGATTGGTATAAAGACATTGTACATTTTCTGCGAGATTTTGAATATCATCTTGAATTCACAAGGAATCAATGTAGATCTTTTAAGCTCAAAGCAATGAAATATTGTATAGTAAATGAAAATCTATATTGGAATGACCCATTGAACATTCTTTTATTGTGTTCGATTGAAAGTGAAACAAAAGGGGTGTGTGAACAGTTTCATGAAGGAGTGTGTGGAGGCTATTATGCTTGTAAAGCAACAACACACAAAATACTCAAAGCAGGATTCCATTGGCCAAATTTGTTTTCCCGAATTGGTTTAAAGGTACATAGTTCTATTCCTTGTCATATTTTTGCAGGAAAACAAAGATTAGTTGCTCTCCCTCTCATTCCAGTTTCAGTTGAACCTCCTTTCTTACAGTGGGGACTAGACTTTATTGGTGAAATAGTCCCTTCTTGCAGTAATCAACACAAGAGGATACTTACAACAATTGAATACTTCACAAAGTGGGTAGAGGCTATTCATGTAACGAATGCAATTGATTCCATGGTCATGAAGTTTATTGAGGAAAACATTATGTCTAGATGTGGTTGTCCAAGATAAAAGTTATAGATAACACTCAAGATTTTAGTTCCATTAAAATGATTGATTTTTGTCAAAAATATCAAATTTATTTATATCAATCTACAACTTATTATCCACATGGAAATAGGCTAGCAGAATCATCAAACAAAAGTCTGATTAAAGTCATCAAGAAAGTGTTAGCATATCATAAAATAAATTGGGACAATCATTTGAATATGCAGTATGTGAAAACAGAGTTTCACCCAAGAGATCTAATGGTATATATCATTTTCAACTTGTTTATGGAACATAAGTTATTTTACACACTCAATTATCATTTCTAGTCATGAAGCTTTTGCAGGAAAAAAAAAAAATTTCACGGACACCCGTGGTCACTGGGTGGCTGCTACATCCACAGAATTATCTGAGCTTGATCAAGGGTATCAAACCCTGCAACCAATAGCTAGGCCTAACCCCAAGGGCTTCGGGGAGGATTGATGCTATGACCTCTCGAAAGGTGAGGCACTTATTTGACTAGTTGAGCTAACCCTTGGGGCTAAGATTTTGTTGGATTCATATGAGGAGACTGATGCTTGCTCAAAAAGGATTGTTGGAAATACTGGGGTGCGGGGGTGAATCAATATTTCTTTTCAATTATTACTTTTACCAGTTAGATCACTTATTTTGTCTTTGAGGTTTCTATGAGTTTCATGATTTTGTAGACTTTCCTCTAGATACATCGCATTAGATCACTTATATTTAGAACACAAAATGAACCATAAGAATAAATTATTTTATTTCTTCTTTACAATAAATCAAGTACAATATATGTATGTCTCCAACCCTAGATTAAGACACCGATCTTCAATCTCCTAGGCTCCAACTTGTATTTTCCAAGCATCGACTTGGACTTCCAAGGCTCCAACCTTGTCAATTTTGAGGCACCAACCTCATGGGCTCCAACCCTATGTTTGGTTCGGGCTTCGACCTGGTGTCTTGAGGACTGTGATCCTCTAGGGCTCCAACCCTATCCTCCAAGGCACCAACCTTGTCTTTTCGAGGCAGGCACCAACCTTGTCTTTTCGAGGCTCTAATCTCTTGGGCTCCAACCCTTACTTTACTTCGTCAAGTTTTATTTGGTTATACTTCATGGCTCCCATTGTATTCTTCAACAAGCCTTGTCAAACTTCAGCTCTGCCTTCCCTTAGTCTCCACATCACGTCATCAATGACAACCTTGTCTTCTTAGAAGGTATCAAAACTTCTTTTCATGTCACCCAAACAAAATCTCCAAGTTTGCCTCATGATGGATTCAATGCAACATAGTCTTTAATGATATCCACAAATATTCAATATGCTGCTACACAAAGTTCTCCAACTCTACCCTATTCTGTTCTCAAGAGAAGACTTCAACAAGCTCTATTTGTCCAATCCCAATAAATCAACACTTCGACCGCGACAACTACAACAACCTTGACCATGGCAGCTTCAACCACGACAACTATGGTAGCTTCGACCATGATAGCTTCAACCACGGCAACTATGACAACTATGACAACTTTTACCACGACAACTATGGCAACTTCAACAACAGTAGCTTCAACCACAACAACTATGAAAACTTCAACTATGGCAGATGCAACCACGACAAGTACGACAGCTTCGACCATGAAAACTATGGCAACTTCTACGACCACGACAACTATGGTAATTTCGACCACGACAAATTCGAGCACAACAAATAAGGCAACTTCTCTACTCCTAGCTCGAACCTATGGGAGACTATTTAACCCAAGAAGAATTCCACAACCTTGTCTTCCTTTCTTTTGTAGGTTGCAGCTGCTTCTCTACCTCTTGTCTTATCTCCATAGAAAATCTAAGCTTGAATGGATGAATTTAGGTTTATATCTATGGCAGTTTTTCCATATTATGAAGGGACACGTCTTTTTGCCAAGGGTTATGAGCCTACTCAAGTCGGCTTGGACAGTTTGACAATTTTTGACATATGTTGATTTCAAAAATTGATTTCTCTTCAACGATAAGGAACTTGGGGGCGCGTAATAGCTCGTTAGAAAGAGGAAAAAAACCTCTACACTCCTATGCCAATCCCATCCTTAAATATGGTCATTTTACCACCAATAAAATTATTTTTTTAAGACTTTCATTATTATTTTATTTATGGCAGCCATTAGGATTTTAGTTTTAGGCATCCAATGTTTAGGGATCCTTATTTATAGAATTAGGTCATCAAGTTGATTAGGATTAGGGATAATTTAAAGGTATCATGGACATCAACAATATTTGGGTTCCTTTTCAATATGTATTCATGGGCATATTCATTTAAGGCTTCATCATCAATGATCTAAGGCTTTTCATGGACATTAGGGAAAGGGATTCTTCATTATGATTGGGGCTTCATACACATAGGCTTCCATTCATGTCTTAAGGGCATTATAATTATTAGGACTTGCATCAATTTGTTAGGGATAAGGCATCTTCTAGAGTATTATGGGCATTTATATCATGCATCACCAATCTAGGGCATAAATGTACTTACGATTTTGTCATGTAGTTAGGGAAACATCATGAAAGGGTTTAAGGAATGTATCACAAGAATATTTTCCATCTCCAAAAATGCCATATTGACATCAATGATAACCTTGACCAACAGTCTCCCCCTTTGTCATTGACGACAATTTTCTTTCCCTTCTAACATTTTCTCCCCCTTTGACATCGATGGAAAACAGGGTGCCCAAGTACTCCCCCTATTAAGCTACTTCTCTTCATCATATTTTATTCATCAATAATAGTTCTTCATAGGTATTTTTCTCCCCTTGTTATGGTGCTCTTCATCAATAATAATTCTTCATAGATATGTTTCCCCCCCACTATGGTGCTCTTCCTTCTGGAAATGTGGTCCATGATAGATTTGTTTACATTTCTTCATGTGATGAACCAACTCCCCCTACCTTTATAAACTCCTTTATCTCAAGAAAGATTTCTTTATTTGTGATCAAATGGAAGAAATCTTCAACAATTGTCCATCAAATGAGTAAGGGATAATGTTTTTCAATGGAGTTTCTTCCCAAGAGATGATCTATCAAATGAAGATTGTCCACGAGTGACTCATCAAGGATTTCATAGGGCCCTTTCACAGATAAATTCTACAAGCTCCCCCTAACTGTATGCATGGTCTTATTTTTGGTAGAGTCTCATCATCAAACACTTGGAATATCACATTTTTGAAGGATGTATTCATCAAATCAACAACATGTGTTGTTGGCTAGAGTTTCCAAGAGACTTTCAGATCCAATTTGCTTCTTTCTCCGTATTTGTGTAAAAAAAATTCTGGCTTGGTTATCATGGTTCTAGCTTGTTTAGGGACCCAAGTCAAGTTACAATCACATGTGATATGTCCAATGTTATGGAAATTGAAGCACTCCATATTGTTTATGAATAAGCAATCATGACTTCTTCTTGAAAAATTGCTTCTAGGAGATTGATGGGGACCATTATATTTGTCTTTGTGATATGCCCTACAAACTTTTACCATGTGCCCAAAGTTTGTACAATAATAGAAATAACCAAGGAATATAATTTGGTACCTAGGAGATGAATATTTCCTTGATGTACTTCTGAAGTCTTTTTGCCTTGTGATTCTTTGATGATATTCATTTCCTTTTGTATTCTTAACACCATTTGCAAGTCTTCTTGGAGTAGGATTTCTTTCAATGTGTTCTTGACTCTTCTCCTTGCCTTTGCTGGAACTGAGAGCATCAAAATTTCTTCCAGGCTTCCTCACATCATTTTTGTTTGAATCATTAGGGTTTGCATCATTCTTTCTTGAGGATTCACCTGCATAGCCGAGACGTGATTTATCAAGGGGAGGCCTTTGATGACTTATGATGTCATCTAGGGTTTGAGAACTCTTCAAGTTCTTATTTAGCAAGTCAACTTTCTTTTTAAGAAAGACAATTTATTCTTTCATTTTCTTTCATTCTTCATCCTTGTTTGATAGTATGATCTCCATTTCTTCCTTCATCTTGGTTGCTTCATATGATTGGGCCTTAAAAGAAGTGATTTATGATCTTAACTTGGTGATGTCATCATTCGTTTCTTCTAGTTGGCATGTCATGGTGTTTCTCTCCTTTTTTGCTTCATCAACTTGTCCTTCTATGAATGCCAAAGCTTCCATCACCTTCTCAACTCCTTGTGCTTGTTTCCTTGCTTCTTCTAGTTGAGATCTAAGGGAGGAGAGCTCTTCCTTGTATTGACCAATATCTGTTTCAAGTTTGTTTAAGACCTCGAGTCTTTGTTCAAGGTGGCTTGACAAAATTTCTTCCCTTTTCTTTAAACTAATTGATTTGTCATGGATATCACTTCTTCATGATGCTTTCTTTTATTTTTATGAAATTTCTCCTTAAGCTTGGTGAGATCCTCATCTCTTTCTTGTACTTTAAGATTGAAAAGGTCAACTTCCTTCCTTTTCTTGTCCTGATCACCATCTTGTGCTTTCTTCTTAAGTTCCTCATTTTCCTTTTTCAAATTGTTAATATCTTCCATGGAAGCTATAAGTTTAGTCAAGAGATCTCCTTCAAAGTCTTCTTTACATTCTTCTTCTTCTAGGTCTTCTATGGACTTGATGTCATCGCTCTTATTTTCAGCTTCCTTGATGGGTTATGGATTTCCTTCTTGCTTTCCATCATCTTCTTGACTAGAGTTCAAGGTCAACGCTCCTTTTAAGTGAAGGTCATGAAGTTTGTCCCATACATATTTTGCTGACAAACATTTCTCCAAATTGGCCTTTATAGAATTTGGTAGGCCATTCAAAATTGCCTTCATCGATCTTGCATTGTACTCCTTGGATTGTTTGTTCATCATCCTATCAGTAATCACTTATTCCAATATTTCAACGCCTTGAGCCATTAAGAAATTTCTCATTATTATCTTCCATACATCAAAATTTCCATTGAACAATGGAACTTTCCCAATTTGATTATCTTTAGTTTTAAAGGTTGAAGAAGATACATCTTTAGGAGGATTGGAGGCTTTCTTCCTTGGCTTTGCCATTTATGTTTTAAGGATCAACCTTCAAGCTATTAGGAATTGTGTGATGGTACTCGCTTTGATACGAATTGTTGGAAATACTGAGCGCGGGGTGGGGGGGTGAATCAATATTTATTTTCAATTGTTAATTTTACCAGTTAGATCACTTATATTTAGAACACAAAATGAACAATAAAATAAATTCTTTTATTAATTTATTCTTTACAATAAATCAAGTACAATATATGTAGGGCTCTAACACTAGATGATGACATTGATCTTCAATCTCCTAGGCTCCAACCTGTATTTGCCAAGCATCGACTTGGACTTCCAAGGCTCCAACCTTGCCAATTTTGAGGCACCAACCTCAAGGGCTCCAACCCTATATCTGGTTTAGGATCTGACCTAGCTTCTTGAGGACTCTGATCCTCTAGGCTCCAACCCTATCCTCCAAGTCACCAATCTTGTTTTTCAAGGCTCCTTTCGCTTGGGCTCCAACCCTTACTTTACTTCGTTAAGATGTATTTGGTTATACTTGATGGATCCCAATGTCTTCTTCAACAAGCATTGTCAATCTTTAGCTATGCCTTCCCTTAGTCTCCACATCACGCCATCAATAACAACCTTGTCTTCTTAGAAGTTATCACCAATGTTTTTCATTTCACCCAAACAAAATATCCAAGGTTACCACATGATGGCTTTAATGCATCATGTTCTTCAATGATCTCCACAAATCTTCAATATGTTGCTTCACAAAGTTCTCCAACTCTGCCCTACTCTGTTCTCAAGAGAAGACTTTAACGAGCTCTATTTTTCCAATCCCAATAAATCAACACTTCGACCACAACAGCTTCAACCACGTCAACTACAGCAACTTTGACCACGATAGCTTCAACCAAAACAACTATGGCAGCTTCAAATACAGTAGCCGCGACAACTTCAACCATGACAACTATGGAAACTTCGACCATGATAGCTTCAACCACGGAAACTATGACAACTTCAACTACAACAGTTGCAACCATGGAAACTACGACAACTTCGACCACAACAACTGTGGCATCTTCGACCAAGACAAGTATGGTAACTTTAGCCACGGAAACTACAGTAACTTCGACCACAACAACTGCGACAACTTCAATCACAACAACTACAACAACTTCTCTGCTCCTAGCTTGAACCTGTGGGAGACTATTTAACCCTAGGACAATTCCACAATCTTGTCTTCCTTGCTTTTCTAGGTTGTGGCTGATTCTCTACCTCTTGTCTTATATCCACCGAAAAATCTGAGCTTGCATGGATGAATTTAGGTTTATATTTATAGTGATTTTTCCATATTCTAAAGGGACAAGTCTATTTTCCAAGGGTTATGAGCCTACTCAAGTCAGCTTGGACAGTTTGACAATTTTTGACATATGTTGATTTCAAAAATTGATTTTTCTTCAACGGTAAGGAATTTTGGGGCATGTAATAGCTCATTAGAAATAGGAAAAAATCCTCTACACTCCTATGCCAATCCCATGCTTAAATAGGGTCATTTTACCACCAATAAAATTATTTTTGTGAGACTTTCATTATTATTTTATTTATGGCAACCATTAGGATTTTAGTTTTAGGCATCCAATGTTTAGGGCTCCTTCTTTATAGAATTAAGTCATCAAGTAGATTAGGATTAGGGCTTCTTTAAAGGTGTGATGGAAAGAAAAAATATTTAGGTGCCTTTTTAATATGTATTCATGGGCATCTTCATTTAAGGCTTCTTCATCAATGATCTAAGCCTTTTCATGGACATTAGGGCAAGGGCTTCTTCATTACGATTGGGGCTTCATACACATAGGCTTCCATTCATGTATATTAAGGGAATCATAGGTATTAGGACTTTCATTAATGTGTTAGGGATAAGGCACCTTATAGAGTATTATGGGCATTTAGATCATGCATCACCAATCTAGGGCATAAATGTACTTAGGGTTTTGTCATGTAGTTAGGGAAGCATCATGAAAGGGTTTAAAGCATGTATCAAAAGAATATTTGCCATATCCAACAATGCCATATTGACATCAATGACAACCTTGACCAACAAGGATAAAGAAAATCATTGAACTAAATAAGGACATCTAAGAAGTACAACACAAACTCCTACAATATCAAGACAAGATGAAAAGTTTGTTTGATAGAAAAGCTAGAGAAAGGGATTTCAAACAAGGATACTTGGTTTTAAGATGGGATGCAAGAATAGAAGGAAAAGAAAAGCATGGAAAGTTTGGCAATATTTGGTTTGGACCTTTCGGTATTGTAGAATTAAGAGGAAATAATACCTTCATTCTTCAGAATTTGGAGAGAGAATATTTCATGTTGTCAGTCAATGGGAAATATTTAAATCACTATATCTAGTACTGAGTAAGTTTCTTATATATTTGGATTCACTTATATTTCCAATCATTGTATATATTTGGTTTCACTTATATTTCCAACAGAAAGTGTGTTTTTTCTACAGCAATGACTCCATAGCCCGAGGAGAATCCACATGGATCTGCATGTTCTCTGCATCCTGTAGGGGGAAGCAGTCCCCAGATGGAACCGTTGTTGTAACTTATTTTTACCTATGCAGTTCATCTTTTAAATTGTATAGTTTAAAAAAAAAGGTTAATTTTGTTATGCACTTTGTAATAAAGATGAGCATATGTTAAAAAGTAGCTTTAAGTTTAATATAGGCACAAATATTCCATTTAAATGGTTTTTTTAAATATAAATAAAAAAATTTCAAAGAAGCTATCGTCCAAGCAGCTTTGGATGCTCTAGATCACCATCGATCCGATCAACGGATAACAAAGAATTTTGAAACACCCCACACTCCCGACGGTTAACAAAGGGGGGGTCCGCAAAAAGGTTTCGCATTTACCCCTCGATGTGGGGTGTTGAATTTTCAAGGATTATGAGACCCCCCCACCCCAACCCACCCCCGGCTACTGCAAACCGCTTCCATCCTTCGTCGTCACTCCTGTCATTTTGCCACATCGCCACCATTTTCGCCAAATTGACCTCCGCTATATTTCCCGATAATTTAACTATTTGACTGTTAAATTATTAAATCCCTCCCGCCTGTTCATCAAGGTTGTCATTGATGTCAATATGACATTATTGGGATGTAAAATATTCTTGTGATGCATAATATGATGATGTCCTTGCTCATGATGGCATGTCCCTCTTGTTTGATAAGGATGCCATTAATGAAGATGTCAAGTTATTAATGATGTCATTATGATGTCAAGCCACTAAGAAGATGTCTTGTCTTAGATGCTTGAACTAACCATGAAGACACCATAACCTCATGTATCCTTGCTCTTGATGAAGAATCCCTAGAAATCATTATGATGTTCCTACTCTTGATGAAGAAGCCTAGAACCCGGATGATGTCCTTACCCTTGATATTGAAGGGCTATACATGAATGACACACTTGATAATATGGACTTGATGATATGAATGATGGGAGACCACTCTTGAAGTCCTAATAAAATTGCCCTAACCCTCATTCTTGTCCCATTGAATTTATACAAATAACTCCAAGGACTGTACTAAAAATTCCAAACAATCATCAAAACATGTATACTATATAAATTACTATATATCATATATATAATATATATATATATATATATATATATATATATATATAATATATATATATAATATATATAATATATATATATAATATATATATATATATATTAATATATATATATACATGTTAAATACATAATTTTACAATGATTCTTTGACTATCTTGTAGATGACTTATTTCTCTTTCCAATGAGCTATTATTTGTCTTCTAACTCTTTCTATATTGGGGGAAATTGAATTTTTAAGTTAAGAAAATGATTACTTCTAGTGAGTCGACTTGTGTAGGCTCATACCCCTTCACCCAACAGACATATCTATTCATCATAAGTAAAAACCTATATAAATATGATGTCCAACACTCCATTTTCATCATCAATTCGGTGCAAATTTTAGAGAACATTTTTGGGACCGAGGAAGAAGATAGATGCACAGTTTGAAGAGTGTTTTTATTTCTGCTTTGGATCAAGTAAAGAAGGAAAAGCATGCAGATCTGTGGAAGGAATCAAAGTAGGATACATAAAGCACTCATCTCATCTCAGACCTGTGGTTTAAACCTATTCTTAAGATTTTTGGACCTGTGCCTAAAATTTCGAACATGTTCCTAAAATTTCGGACTTGTGCCATATAAATGCTTGGACCTGTGGAAGAGGATCTGTGACCTATAAACCTTGAAACAGTAACAAATTCAGACTTGTTTGAAGTGACAAATTAGCTTATGCTTGTAAGAATACTTCTGGCAACTTTTTAAGCATTGTTTGAAGCGACCTAGTGATAGATCTGAAGGAGCCTTTTGGCTATTTTTGACATCATTTGAGGATAGTGTTGGAACAAAAATAAAAGTATCAAAGATCAGATCTAGAGGAGTTGTTGATCCTTTTATAGGGCTTTTGAAGAAGACATTTTGGAGCAGCATAGTGACGTAGTTTGAAATAGTCATACAATCATTTTAGAGCAGCCTAATGCCATCTTTTGGAGCATCCCACTGACATCTTTAGAGGAGACTAAAGAAATTTTTTGGAGCAATCTAAAGAAATTTGTTGAAGACACCTTACAACAGTGTTGAATTCATATTTGGACCTATTTTAAAGGCATCTTGTGAAGAAACCATTGAAGAATTTTTGTGTTGACTTGAAGACTGTGTTGGAGCAGATTTGTTGAAAACTTATTGAGTTGATATAGAGAAGGCATCTTTGTCTACATTTGGAACACTATTGGAGATAGCCTTGAAAGCATTATTGGAGTTAATTTTGAAGCAACTTGGATCATTAGTAAAGGGTGTTTTGGAAGCACTATTGAAGATATCCTTGGAGTCAATCTCTTGGACTTTTGAGCATTCCTAAATACTTGGAGACACCCTTGGAGACCATGATGCACTAGTCATCATGAGGTGACTTTGGAGAAATTGTTTGGGTACGATGAAGAGCAGTGGCGACACCTTCTAAGAGAACAAGCTTGTGATGATGCAATGTAGAGACTAAAGTGAAGACTCAACGAAGATTGACAAGGCCCATTGAAGAAGACATTGAGGGCCATGAAGTATAACCAAAACACGTCTTAATGTAGTGAAGCTAAGGGTTGGAGCCCAAGAGGTTCGAGCCTTGAAAAGACAAGGTTGGTGCCTTGGAGGATAGGGTTGGAGCACTATAGGGTTGGAATCCTCAAGAAACCAGGTCGGAGCCTGAACCAAATATAGGGTTGGAGCCCTTTGGGGTTGGTACCTAAGAATTGACAAGGTTGGAGCCTTCAAAGTCCAAGTTGGTGCTTGGAAAATACATGTTGGAGCCTGAGAGATTGAAGATCGGTGTCTTCATCTAGAGTTGGAGCCCTACATATATTGTGCTTGATTTATTGAAGAAATTAATAAAATAATTTATTCTTATTATTGTTCATTTGTGTTCTAAATATAAGTGATCTAACTGGTAAAAGTAATAATTGAAAAGGAATATTGATTCACCCCCCTCAGTATTTCCAACACCGCTAACGTCTTGTTTGTCATTTTTTGACATGACAATAATGGTTATTCAAACCACAGTTATTCAAACCCATTTGTAAATCCAAATTGGCTTCTATCAAGTGCATTATTCTTTAGTTCACCAGTGTTCGCTAGAGTACTCAGTGACATCAAATTTCTGGATTGAAACAAGTAACCAGTGTTATCAGTTTCTAGTTCACCAGGTATTCTCTTTAAAAGATTCTTTGTTTGTTTTATTTTCAAAATGATCAGTCAAAAGGGTAAATATAAGGTTTCCATTAAAATACTAATCCTACCTCCCGCACCTAATTTAGACAAATTCCCTCTGGTCGATACTCAATTTAAAATTATAGAGACCCAATGTGAGTTTTACATGTATGAACTACATAATTGGGCATTTCAAAAGTTCAAAGATGCCAACAACGAATTCAGTTTTTGGGAGTCCATGTTACCCCAATTCATTTTCCATCAAACCCATCATTTCCCTAAATTCATTACCTAGTGTGGAAGTCATTACCTACCAAGTCAAAGAGCCATAGTTGCCCGAAGTAATGAGAATTTGTTTTCCATAACCCAAGAATCAATTTGTCAGGATTTGCAGATAAACCCTCAGATTTCTCTTCATCCTTTTTCAGTTGATTTCCTGGTGGAAAATTTTTCAAAAACTTACTTTTCAACAATGAGCTCATGTTTTCGAGTCATTTTTACCTGAAATTTCAGAATTGCCTCGAACAAGTCCACCATATTCTTCTGCTATCTTTCCAAAAATGTCCAAATAGGTTATTTATATGGTTTTTTGTCTCTTAAGTTACCAAAATGATTAGTGGGTTGATGAAGTAATCTTAGGATTTCTATCAGTGTTTTCATTTGGAAAAAAACCCTTAGTCCTTTTTAATTTTAGCAAGTTTATATCAAGTGTCGTCCATGAAAAATTTTTAAAATTCAGTGTTGAAGGACATTTTAAACATCAACCAATATTGGTATATTTATTTGTGTACCACCAGTCAGAAAGATTCAAAAACTCACAACAAAAGCTTGATTCACAGGGAAGACCACAATCTGTCATCCAATGGACTTCTTTGGTCAGGAAAAATTCAAAAGAGTATTCTTTTAGTGGTTTTGTGGAGCAATTTTTATACATGTCATTGTGTCTCCATAGCAGTGATGCAGTTCCAAGAATATATACAGAAATCAAAAGGATATTGCCTCTCAATGAAAAATAAAAAGTGGGAGATTGGTACCTTTATCAGAATTCTCTAGAAATCAGAGTTTATGGTTGTGAACTGCCCCCATATAAACTACCATTTTTCGTGCCCATGAGAATCTTTTCTCTAGAGTTCATTAGGCAGAGGTTGCACATGCATGAAATTCATTTTGTGTCTAGGAAACAAAAGGCTCAGGTTAAGTTGAAAGCACAAGTTGGCCCATTTATAGTTAATACCAGAGTAGCAGAAAAGGAAGTTGGGAATTTATTGAGACAGATAAAATTCAAGCTAAGTTTCAACTGCCTTTAGGACCCTCTGGGATTAATTTGATCCATGAGAATTGAATAGAAATCAGCTCCCTATACTCACATATCAAAACAAAAAATTGAGCAGTATGCAAATCAAGAAGTATGGGAGGAAAATACTTTGCAAGAGGATGAGGAGAAAATTTCTAGTTAGATAGTTCTTAACACTCCAAGATTAAAGGAAAAAGAATTAAAGAGATCAAGTGAGAGTATGTCCTATAGGTTCAGGTTTTAAACCAATAGAATTTAAAGTTTTTAAAAGGAGGAAAACAATGAATGTAGAAGAAGAATCATCAAAGGTCAGAAATCCAGAGGAATATACTAAAAATGTGTTATCAAGCGAGCCTGTGTATTCTCTACAACAAGATGAAGAAACAATTTCGGACTCCCTTGCTATCCCTTCTTCAGGAGAACAAAGTATTTTCTCAAGAGTCAAAGAAATGAAGAAGAAGAATGAAGCACTGAAGACTTCTACCTATTTTGAGTTTTGAAAACAGTCTTCTACCACTCAAACCAAATTGTTTCCTACATTGGATTCTAACAGAAGACAGTTTCAATTGGCATTTCTTGAGCCAAAAGGTTCCAATTCCTAAAAGTGTAGAGGATTACAATAATCTGTATTTTATTTTGATACAAAGAGGATTCATCCAATAGATGAAATTGACCTACATAAACAAGCAGGTGAGATGATTTATTCCTCTTTGACAAGTTCTACCATGACAACTTCAAAGTTGTAAGCTTCTCTAAACAACATCCATTCTAATATTAAGATAGAAAATATGTCCTCCTTAGTTAAAGATACAAGCATGAAAGGATTGGAAGATCTAGTAATCAAATTAGGATTAGATCCTAATGATGTTTATGCTGTTGAAGAAATTATTAAGAGAAAAAATGCAGATATTCAAGCATTAATAAAGTAGTTGAAATTACCAACAACAGAGCATCCTCAAACTCAAGAAGTAGGGAAATTAGAGAAATATATATATATATATATATATATTATATATATATTATATATATATATATATATATATATATATATATATATATATATATATATATATATATATATATTATATATAATATATATATATATTGCATATGGTTGTTGAGAAGAATATTCAGATTCAGAAGATGGAAGCAGATATGGAAAAACTCTTAAAGAGAATGAACAACAAATGAGTGCAGGAATTTCTGCAGTACAAATAGAATCAACCTGTTGCATCTCTGAGATGATAATGGTCAACTATCATGCCAGAGCATCTAAGATAATTGCCTTGGGAGTTTTGTTTTAATTTGGAGGACCAATGAATGAAACAGATGTAACAATGTAATAGCTAACCTTTTGAATAATATTAATATCAAAGCAGAGGGCTGCTATAAAATTTCACATAGTGAAATAGCTTGTATGGTGGTGAGCAGAAACAAAAAATAATATGATTATCACAGTTTTCAAATTGAGAATTAAATAATCATAAGTATGGAAACCTTTAAAATACGTTCAGAAGGTTTAAGAGAATATGCTTAAGCTTACAAAAGATGCTAATGATTTATTGATTCAAAGGGAATTAATTAAACAAACAGTCCATTAATTCATTCTCTTTATAGATTATCACTTCAGAAGATTATAGAAATAGATTGAAACACAATTATTCCTATGGATCTGCATGTTCTCTGCATCCTGTAGGGGGAAGCAGTCCCCAGATGGAACCGTTGTTGTAACTTATTTTTACCTATGCAGTTCATCTTTTAAATTGTATAGTTTAAAAAAAAAGGTTAATTTTGTTATGCACTTTGTAATAAAGATGAGCATATGTTAAAAAGTATCTTTAAGTTTAATATAGGCACAAATATTCCATTTAAGTGGTTTTTTTAAATATAAATAATTTTTTTTCGAAGAAGCTATCGTCCAAGCAGCTTTGGATGCTCTAGATCACCATCGATCCGATCAACGGATAACAAAGAATTGTGAAACACCCCACACTCCCGATGGTTAACAAAGGGGGGGTCCGCAAAATGGTTTCGCATTTACCCCTCGATGTGGGGTGTTGAATTTTCAAGGATTATGAGACCCCGCCACCCCAACCCACCCCCCGCTACTGCAAACCACTTCCATCCTTCATCGTCACTCCTGTCATTTTGCCACATCGCCACCATTTCGCCAAATTGACCTCCGCTATATTTCCCGATAATTTAATTATTTGACTGTTAAATTATTAAATCCCTCCCGCCTGTTCATCAAGGTTGTCATTGATGTCAATATGGCATTATTGGGATGTAAAATATTCTTGTGATGCATAATATGATGATATCCTTGCTCATGATGGCATGTCCCTCTTGTTTGATAAGGATGCCATTAATGAAGATGTCAAGTTATTAATGATGTCATTATGATGTCAAGCCACTAATAATATGTCTTGTCTTAGATGCTTGAACTAACCATGAAGACACCATAACCTCATGTATCCTTGCTCTTGATGAAGAATCCGTAGAAATCATTATGATGTTCCTACTCTTGATGAAGAAGCCTAGAACCCGGATGATGTCCTTACCATTGATATTGAAGGGCTATACATGAATGACACACTTGATAATATGGACTTGATGATATGAATGATGGGAGACCACTCTTGAAGTCCTAATAAAATTGCCCTAACCCTCATTCTTGTCCCATTGAATTTATACATGAAAAAAACAAATAACTCCAAGGACTGTACTAAAAATTCCAAACAATCATCAAGACATGTATATATATATATATATATATATATAATATATATATATATACATAATATATATACATATATTTATTGCGATGGGTTTAATAAAGTGGGACTAGGGAATAAATACACTAGGGATATAAGTTAAACAGGTATCGGGGAGGGTTTATTAACCACACCCAAGGTTATATGCAAGGTTTGTTAACCACACCAAGGGGGTGGGTTAAACGGGTTTTTTCAAGAAAACATGATATTGCCATAGTTAACTTTATAAAGCGGGGGTAAACAAAACTTAGGCTAAAAGGGGTTTTATGGGTTAAAAGGGTTTTGTTGGGAAAAACATGAAAGGTGGAGTTTAATTAAATAAATGAGAGGGGGGAATAAAATTTAGGATAAGAGGTTTTTATGGGTTTTTGGGTGAATTACAAGGGGAAAGTGATTTTTCAATGCGGAAAGGGTTTCACACTAGGAAAAGGGGTTTTGGGTAGGGGAATGACCTTTGGAGGGTAATTTACTAGGAAAATGTGTGAAACCAAGGGGTAAGGGTGAAAATGAAGGGAAAGGGTATTTTCTTATGAAATGATGGGATAATGAGGAAATTAGTAAGTATAGTGAGGGATGAAATGAAATGAGGGTAAGTTAACCAAATCAACTTGTAAACATCTTTTCACTTTCATGCTGCTCCTACACATTGAAACATTAGATTAAGCATGATAAATGTGCTTATGCTTCAATCAACTTTGTACTTCTGCAACCTTTCTTCTACCTACCCTTTACTTATCCTAACATTTTTTCTTCACTTAATTGGGTGCATTTAGGCTAGCAGACTCTTTTCTTTCCTTTTTCTTTTGAAAATAAAACTATCTAATTCTAACCTTATAACACTCAAGGGCTCATATTAAACTGATGTGCTCCTTATTATTCTCTACCTAACTACTAATCTACTAAGATTAAACAATTCGGCTAGATCTTTATTCTCTAACTATAAACATGAAATTTAAAGCATGGACTAGTCAAGATTAAACTATTTGACTATCATGGGTTGTGGCATTTATGACAAGCTACACACAACCATTATTTTGCATAATAAAGTAAAAAGTAGTGGCACTTGGACTTGCACACTTTCATGATCTATTTTTTGCTTTTTGCTTTTCTCTCTAACCCAACATTTTATTTTTGCCTTCATTTTTTAGGGCATCTATTCTAACATTTTCTTTGATATGGACATATTTATCAAAATATTTCCTAACATTTTTATTCAGTATTCTTTTTGTCCATATCCTAGCTTAACATTTTTTGAAAAATATTTTCATTTTTTGGACTAATTTATTTTATCTTATCAAAACCAAAAAATGCTACAACATTGGCTCCATTTCGGGACTGCTTTTTCCTGTAGAATGCAGAGAAACTGTAGATCCATGTGCCTTCTCCTCGGGCTATGGAGTCTTTTGCTGTAAAAAATTACACTACAACTTGAAAAGTAAAAGAAACTGGAGATTTTACGATGGTAGTAATGAAATCTACTTCAACTTCTTAGTATTGAATGTAATGTTTGAGAAACCTTCATTTACAAGATAAGTGGAAAATAGCCCCTCAAGATTTTGTAGCATAGAAGTGTTGTTTCCCTTCACTTCAGCAATTTCTAAAGGTCGAAACAACAGGTTGTCAAACTTGCCATGTTTTCCCTTTTCTTCTCTCCTCGAATCCCATCTTAGAACTAGATCACCTTCCTTGAAGTCCCTTTCCCTGGATTTTCTGTCAAACATGCTCTTCATCTTATTCTGATACTTTTTCAATTTGTATTGAACTTCATATATGTTTCATTTAGTTCAATAATTCGATTTATTCTCCTTGAAAAATTATCAGTTTCATATGTTGAATCCTGCAGGAATTTTAAAACAGGGAAGGCCAAATTGGTAGGGAAGATTGCATCTTTCCCATAAACTATCTGGAAAGGAGATTTACCAGTAGATCTCTTTGGAGTAATTTTGTTTTCCCATACTGCATAATTTAAATGAGAGTCCCAACTCTTTTCATGATCTTTCTAGAGTCATTTTGATTACCTTTACCAAAATTTTATTTGAGGATTCAACAAGGCCATTACCTTGTGGGTAATATGGAGTTGAATGATGTAAGAAAATCTGATATTTCTAGAAAAACTCAATCATTTTAACACTAGAAAAAATTGTTGCATTATCAGTGACAAATTGAGTTGGGCAACCAAATCTAGATAAGATGTTCTCTTCAATAAATTTGATTACTACTGAATCAGTAACATTTCTCATTGGAATTGTTTCCACCGATTTAGTGAAGTAGTCTGTTGTAGTGAGGATCCATCTATGTCGATTACTTGAAGTGGGATGAATCTCTCCAACAAAATCTAATCCCCATTGGAGAAAAGGTTCCGAGACTATTGATGGAACCAATGGAAGAGTTGTTAATTTTTGCTTACCAACAAACATTTGACAAGGAACACAACCTCTGACCTTTGCTCCTACTTGTAAGAACAATGTTAGCCAATAAAATGCTCCCCTTAATATCTTATATGTTATTTCCCTCCAAGCATAATGCCCTCCACTAAATCCTGTATGAAACTGGTCAATGATTCCTTCAGTTTCTAATTTTGTTAAACATAATAACAAAATATTTAGTAGGTATTTCCAGTACAAATTTGCATTTATGATATAGTACTTGGCTGCTTTCATTTTGAGAGTTTTACACTGGATTTTGGAGAATGATGTTGGACATTCAAAATGGATTGAGAAATTTAAAATGTCTTGGTACCAATCTAACAACAAAAATTTGTCATTAATGTATAAAGGGCAGATATGATTTGAAGGTAAAGGTTCTTGTGAATTCTTCCCTTGTATCTCTAAAACATAATTGATTCTGAGAACTTTACAATTGGATTCAACTAGACGCTTAGCTAATCCTTGGCCTTTTACTAGCTTTGTAATTTTGATAGTTATATCAAACTCCAGTATTTTAGTGATCCATCTACCTCTCTTTCCATCAGTGTCTGGTTGAGTTAAAACAATTTTCACATCACTGTTAGGAACATAAGCAGTAATAGGAGAATTTAGGACAAACATCCTAAATGATTCCAGGGCTTCAATAAGGGCATAGGCTTGCTTCTTAATTATGTCATACTTAAGCTCGACATCTCTCATAACCTTACTAAAAAATGCTATGGGTTAGTCATGGGAATCTTCATTCTTTTGTAGTAGAACAACAACAAGGGTTTTTTTTTAGGCAAAGGAAAATATATTGAATAGTTTAGTGTAATCAGGGTTGGTCAAGGTGGGAGCTTCAGAGATAGCTTTCTTGATCTAATCAACTGCATGCTTAGAAGAGACATACCATTTAATTTCAAGATCTTTTTAGAGCATGTCAGTTTTATCTTTTACAATCTCAACGTAATTTGGGATGAATCTCCTTAAAAAATTGATCTTGCCTAGAGAAGCTTGAATCTCCTTCTTATTGCTAGGTAAGGTCAATGTTTTAATGGTAGACACACGCTTGGGATCAATCACCACTCCTTGTTTTTAAATTATATGGCCCAACAATTTTCCTTATTTGATAGCAAACAAAGACTTTTTAGGATTCAATGATATTTTGAATTTTCTACACATGTCAAAAGCCTTCATCAGGTGCTTTAGATGTTTCTGATCAGATTTAGAAAAAACAATTATGTCATCAAGATAAATGACCAAAAATTTATTTACCTGACCCACAAAAGCTACGTCCATAACTCTCTGAAATGTTGCTCCAATAATGGATAAGCCAAATGGCATTCTAGCATACATGAATGTACCTGAGGGTGTAGTAAAGGTTGTCTTCTCTTTGTCTACTAAATCATAATTTACCTTATTATAGCCTGAAAAACCATCAAGCACAGAAAGTCTTTGTGCTCCTGAAACCATTTGAAGTAACTAATCCACTTTGGGCACAGTATAGTTATCGTTTAATGATGCTTTGTTCAAATTTCTAAAGTCCACAAAGAGTCTAATTTCTCCATTCTTCTTTCTAACATGAACTAAATTCGCAATCCAATTAGAATATCTAAGAGGGAGAATGATCTAGGCATCTAGGATTTTTTTAATTTCCTTTTCTACAGTTGGTAGAAGAGCTGGATTGATCCTCCTTAGTTGTTGTTGACAAGGAACTGCTTCTGGATTTAAAGGATTCTTATGTTGTATTAATGAAGTATCATAGGTTTTTAGATCAGCATAGGTCCATGCAAAAACATCTTTATAATTTTGAAGTAACTTATGATATTGAGCTTTGATCTTAGGATCTAGAGATGCACATATTTTGATGTTTTTAGTATCATCATTTGTTCCAATATTAATTTATTCTATGTCATCTTATGAAGAAATGGACTGAGGGTTTCGGAGGACATCATTTTGATCAAACAAATTTTCTAAAGGAATGAGGCCTTTGGGAATAAAATTGTTAGAGAATTGAATAATGTCATGATCAACAATTTTTGAATTGAAATTTGAAGTATCATTTCCATTTGTATTTTCATTTATTTATGTTCTATCTTCATCAATTTGTAGAACTGAAAATTTATCTATAACCTGCAGAAAAGATTTCAAATGTTCATCATCTTCAAATATCTGCCAGTGTTTTAGATTGTCTGGGATGGATGGTTTCTACTTGACTTGTATTTGATAGAGTAAATTGGTTTGATTAGGAATTTTAAATGAGCTAGCAGAAATAGCTAAGGCATCTGCATGAATATTCCAATTTCTTGGAATATAAGTCAAACTAAAAGAATCAAAGAAGTTTTTGACTAAATCCCAAACTTCATTTCTATATGACCTAAGTCTAGGATGCTTAGTCTAGCAAATATTTCTCACTTGTTTGACAATAAGTTTTGAATCAGTAAAAACACTGAAGTTTTGAACCTTTAAGCTTTTGGCTAACTGTAGTCCCAAAAGGAAAGCTTCATATTCAGCCACATTATTTGTAACTTCGAAGTCAAGTTTGCATGATTGGGTGATATTTTATTTTTCTGGTGAAATTAAAACTACCCCGGCTCCTCCTCCATCTTTTGTACAAGAACCATCAAAAAATAGTTTCCATACATCAGTTTGATTTGGCACAAGAATTTCAATTACATCTTCTATTTTAACTTGAGTTTCATGAATTTGGTTTGAAGAGAGTTGAAACCAACCAAAATCCTGATCAATTGCATAACTGGGATGCTTCCTTCACTGGTCTATTTTGCAAACAGTGTGCACAAATCTTACCTCTCTATATAAGCTTAGTTGTTCTCCCCCATAAACTGGAATAGTGGCATAAGGCATATCCATTTGAAGATTTCCCCCTAATTTGGCACAACAAGACCTAGAAAGGAGCATTCCAAATTTGGGAGGGATATATGTGACAACTATATCAAGCATTATACTTTTCACTGGAATTTGGGCAAGGGTGACTACTAAATCCTTAATCAAACCTAAGCAAGGCACACTTTTAGAATCAAAGGTGTACAAGTCATGATAGGATCTAGTTATGTCAAGTTTCAAATGGTCCATGATAGTTTTATGCATGAGGTTATGTGATGCTCCAGAATCAATATAACATGGAATCATTTGTCTTAAGAGTTACATAGAAAGGAGGCACTATTTCATCTATCATATCTGAGCTAGGACCAAAGACAACTGTTGGTTTTTCATCTTGCAGACTAATGATATCACTTTCAGCATCAACTGAGGTGTTTTGTATCCTTTTGGAGACTTGATTTTTATACCCAGGGTTTTTGGAAAGTTCTAAAAGTGGAATTGGGATTTTAACTCTTTCTAACTCTTTTTCAACATTAAATGTAGTCAAATCATTTTTATCATTTTGAGAAGTATCATTTGACTGATTGTTTCTAGGAAAACTAGTGTCTTTTCGATCTGCTAGTCCCAATAGGATTGGCAGCTATCCTAGAAACAAACAATCAAAGCAATTTGTGATTTCCTCTATGTATGATAGACAAGAGAGAAGCAAAGGAACAAACCTGGATCTTCGGCTTGACTCCTTGCTTGATTTCTCTCTCCCTTGATAAAGCTTGCAACTCCTCTCCTACTTGTCCTGCTTAGAGAATATCTATAGAAACAAACTAAAAAACACCATCAAAGCATCTTGGTCTATTATATCATAAACAATGCAGAATCAGAAATACATTGACCATACAATGGCATTCACAAATAATGACATTCACAAATACACGATTGTATGGAGGAAAACTCAAAGAACTTTATTAAAATAGAAGGGAGAATTACAACCCAGCTGTCTGACCTAGCATCATCCTCCCAGCATCAAAGCCCTCTTCACCTCATGAAAAGCAAGATCACCCAACAATAAAATGCTCCTTCTCAAAGATAAAATATCAGCACTTCCTTGCAAATTACAAAATTACACCCCCTAGATCTCTCAGACGAGGTATCCATTTATAGATGTGTGCAAGGGTGTGAGTCATCTCTGGGTTTTTGATTAGTTTCATTCCAGTTGTTGTTCTTGGTTCCACTTGGAGATTTCTTAGATCTCTTACTCATCCCTGGGCGAATTCAAAGAGGCAAGTGTCATAAGAGAAGTTTCTAGAAGATTCCATGAACATCCACTTAGCAAACTGTCTTGGACATTTTTCCATCCTTGCTCATCACACCCTACAAAAGGCTTCATCAGTAAGCATCACACCTCGCTAGTGTGGCAACCAGTATGCGTCGCACCCTGACAGTGGAGCAGTCAGTATGGTCCTGTTTTTGGACTTTTCTCAGGAGATTGAAAAGATGTTGGAACAAATGGACAAGGATGTGGTTCAACCAGAGTAAGATTAGGATAGAGACCTCATGTCTAAGTACCAAGAGGTCACTCCATCGGCTTCACCAGATCCGGAAGCAGAGCAAGTCCCAAGTGATCAAGGAGACACTAAAATACTTGAGGAAAATCTGGAAGCAGATGTCCACAACATATCCTTCGACGAGTCACAACACAGAGTTGCGCAGTTGTGCAGAGTGCCCACTCTGTATGTTCATGTATCTCCTACATAGTTTGAAGAATGAGTGATCGTGTCCAATGTGCATAGGCATCCAACTGCATTGGTTGATGTTGCGAAGGCATATGTCGAAGCCACTAGCTCAATTGTAATATTACTTATAGCTGAGAATGAACGCATGGCTAAGGAGTTACAAGTGGCCAAGCATGGAGTAGAACAAGCCACAGCATCCGCCAGAGCAGATTTGAAGAAAGTGATATTGGATGAAGTATCGTCTCTCAAGATAGTCATGCGGAAGTTGTACTTCATGTTCATCACTGTGAATAAGTCACTTGTCCATCTTAACAGTTGGTAGCAGCACTATGCTAGGAGAACATGCATCTTGACAGATGTACACACTATTGTTGATCACATGCAGATATGGACAATGAGGTATAAGGGAGCCGCGTTGTACTTGCCAAAGATGATGAAGCCAAATAAAGTGGAGTTGAAGGCACGCATCCAGAGTCAAATCTAGAACTATGAGGAACTCCCACATCTCATCACCAACTTACAAGCTTCACATGCACGGGTGTTCAGAATCATGGATTTCATTGTGTGCATGCATGCAATCCCATCCATTGGCACACTCACTGAGGCGAAAGCAAAGAACCAAGTTCGATTGGAGCTGGACATGTACTTCGAGCAGTTAATGTGCATAGCCACCAGTGTAGACTTACATGTGAGCACAAACACTATGCACTAGTATGTCGCCAGTCCAGCCGCACTCAAGACCATGTTGCGCATGCTATCTGACGAGTTGGATAAAGGTGCCAAATTATTGTACCCAAATGCAATAGAGGCAAGATTTCTCTTTCAGAAGGATGTCACCAGGGAGTACACGGACACCATAAAAGACTACCAAGCTTGGCATTAGTTCCCCACCATCGATCATCAAGAGGATCTCGACGAGTTATTTTTCCCACAGCTGTCGAATTCTTAGTGATGTCTTGTATGTCTTCCTCAAGGAAATTTTGTCTCACATGGGTACATGTGCAGATTATATTGTAAACATGTTGTAAAGTGAAAGACCAAGTGTCAATAGTAGAATGTAAACAGTCATGTGTAAGTTGAAGAGTCATGAGGGTATTTGAAGAGTCACAAAGGGGAATGTCAAGGGTCACCCCACCCTTTGCTATATGTAGAACCTCATAACTCATAGTAAAGGCTTTTGGGAGCCAAGGTTCTAATAGGTATAACTTAGAGAAATCTTGGAGTGTATTGTAACGAGCCTTGGCTTCTCCATAGTGTAGAGCTAGTACATCTCTTTGGAGGAGCAGGCGGCAGTCATTGTAATGTTCCACTATCAGGGCTAATGGTTGTCGTTGTTGTATGATTGGATATTTCACTCTTTTAATATAATAGAGCCATCACATTTCATGCATATATTGTTATTGTAGTTCAGCTATCCTGGTTATTATAATGATGTATGTAGTTGTAAGTTACGCATGTATGTATGGACTATTCCATATGTATTTGTATGAACCTTATCGAAGTGTATTGTTGGTATAACCCATCACTTTGGATCGTCGGCTATCCTACTTTCCATCTCATGATGTCTTTTAGCTTGTGCGTTCCCTTTCAAGTTGCATGCTATCATAGGCTTCTAAGGTATGCACTCTTCTCCCCTTCCATGGGTTAGAGCCTTTCATGCACCTTCCTTGACTCGCTGCAAGGTCACACCCTTGCTTCCAACAAGGACATCTTACTTACCTCTGTGAGAAACCATAGTCAAGGTGATACTGCACTACCCACTGCTAGGACTCCTACTCCAAACGGTCTGGGGTCTGGTTGGGAATTCTTACCAGGGAGATCTCATGACATGTTGGTGGGTCCAGCATTGTCAAAAGCCCCATATTTGAAAGAAGAAGAAGCAAAAATTCAAATATTTTTTAGTTTTCCACCTTTCTCATACAAGGAAAGAATAGAATTTTACTAGCCAAATACAATGGATGATACTATCAAGAAGGAAAAATTGTGCTTCAACCGGAGTAAGCAAAAAGGAGAAATTATAAAGGATATGTATCCAAGAAACTAGAAAAGATTAGTAGTAAGAAAAAGGGGTTTAAAAAGCCACTTTTACAAAAAGTATGCAAGTTGGAAATTACAACGTAAATTTTAATCAACAAAAAACTATTGGACAAAAAGGAGGAACTGTTGCAAGCAATACAAATTTCAGTGAAGTTGTGAGGCTTCCCATTAAGTGTTGGGGTTGTGGTGAGAATCACTTGTGGAGGGATTGTCTACAAAATCCCCTGAAAAGGAAAATAATGTTAAATCAAATTCAGGAAGCATCAACAATAATTATGTATCCCTGTTGGGATTTGAAACGTTGACAGAAATAATGGTTTTTACTATGGGTTCTCCAGTTTCTAATAAAGAAGATATTAACCACAGAAGTCTTAAATCTAGAATAAATTATGTAGCTTATAATATACCAAGGATCAATGTTGCATTAGATGGAAGAGAAGCAAATCATTAATCAACTATGATAGAAATACAAGGTAAGATCTTTAACAATAATGTATCAATACTTGTAGATCCAGGATCTACCTTAAGCTATGTCTCTCTTATTGTAGTTGAAAAATGTAAACTTAAGAAAAAAACAACATAAGCCTTGGTTGGTATAGTTAGCTACCGAGACAAAAAGAAACATGTCAGAAATTAGTAAACAATACACTCTAAATCTTAATGGAATGCAAATTGTTTTTTATTTAAATATCTTACCATTGGGATCCTATGATGTTGAATGGACAAGTTAGAAAAAACATAAAGTGATGTTGAATTTTCTAGAAAAGTCCTTTACCTGTGTCGATGATGGAGGAAAAGTATGAATGGTTCAAGTTATACCAAGAAAATAATTTGTCAAGCATATTTTTGTTGCACAAATGAATAAATGTGTCAGAAAGTTATTCACTGCAAGAGTTGTACCAACCAACCGGGGTAAACATGTGATGAGAGGTTACTATGATTGTATTCAAACTCCTATGTGACCTTAAGGAAGTGGAATCAATGGAAACACATAATACAATCAGCTACAAGACTCCTAAAAACCATCCCAACATTTTTAGTAACCAACCCTTAGGTCCCACTGAGGTTTTAGACCACTTGACCTCTGAACACTCCCATGCTATGGGCCTAACAACATCTAGGATGATTTGGATTCTCTCATGACAAGGCATGCCAACATCTAAGGACTATTTTTCTCAGTGTTGTGCCAGCATCCTTAGGATTTGAGCCACTTTTTCAGGCCCAAAGCCCAGGTCACTGCCCAGAATTGAATGACACCTTTAGAATGTAAAGATAACAAGGAAACAACGGTGCAAATGCAAATACTTGAACAAGCTGTAATTGGACCCCTACTATCCATGATAGGCATTTCGTCAAACATATCACAAATATGTAATCTACAGGTGTAAACAAAAGATTTAATCATAGGGGTATCATACTTACCTGAGAATCACTGTGAAGCATTGTTCCCTTACATCATTAACTACAATACCATCTATTAGGTCATATATACATTGTTTATTCATTTACAAATAAAAACAGGAGGAGAGCCATACATAGCCATTGTCATAAAACACATAACCAACATAATAGCAACAAAAATACCAAGGAAAGCACATCCATATGATCCACATATAAACCAATATAATACTCATATAATTGCAAGGAGAAATAACCTCATATTGATGATGCAAAATCCAAACCCGGGATGGGACTACCACGTTCCACCAGACCATAGAATGGTTGAGCCAAATATTTCTTCATCCATTCACCCCCATGCCATATTCCAAGCATGAATGTGGGACTCAAACCAAAAGAACCAACCAGGGAATCCTGAGGCTAATCACCATGCCTTCATCAATAGAAACCAGGATTTACCGTAATCCATCCCGGATCACTAAGCTAAGACAATGAACATGTAATAACAGGGTTTACCATGATCTCCACTAGATCACTAAGTCAAAACAAATCCACCTACACCATGAGGAATTTTCTTGTCTCCTAGTCTCTCAGGATTTACCACAATCCACACTAGATCACTAGGCCCTAAACCGAGACCCACTCTCTAGGATTTACCACATATCCCATCTCGGGATTACTAAGCCTGATGGATAGCATCCACCTCTTGGCTTTACCGTATATCCATTCATTCACCATCGAGGCAACACAAAATCGAAGAGGTTTATTTCCTCCTCATAATGTGCTATCATTTCCTTCGTGAAAATTAACCAGGTAACATGCGGTTTATGAGAACAAATCCCTCTATACCATACAAACTGATTTAGTTCCAAATATAAAGATGCAATACATACCTTTTGTAACGATTGCACATCATGTAGATCAAAATATTGCTCCATCTATAGTATCCATGTTACGGGATCCTTGTCATCAAACTTCCTCATATCGATATTGGGAATATGGTGGTTCTTCAATCCAACACTAGATTCTATGAATTCATGATTAACATTTCTTTTGTTCTCATCATGAGTTTCCTCTACTACCTTTTTGCCATTAGGAAGTCTTTCTTGTAGCAAATTTGTCCAACCTTCCTTCAAATCTTTCATGTCTTTCTTCAAATATTCCATGTTGTCTTTCAATTATGCTTATATACCATCAATATTAGCTTCCATTCCATTGATAAAATCATTTATCTTAGCTTTGATCTCATTCTTCAAATCATCCCCCCAATTTTTCTTACCAAGTGCTTCTATTTTCTTGATTCGAGTCATTTTTTTCTTACTTTTAGGAGATCGATCTTGAAATGATTGTAACTCTATAATTTCAAATCTCCAAGATCTGAAATTTTTCATGTGGTAGCCCTTTGAGTCCTCTTTCCAACCTCACAAGTTTGGTCGAGATTGGATTCTTCGAGAAAGAGTTATGCCCAATTTCCCACAATGACCTGATTATAGACTAGTTCAGTAGAGAAAACTTGTACTAAGTACCACATGTCATTGTTTCGATATTTGGCCCTGAAAATGATACCCAACGAACTCCAATATGTCCTCTTTCTGTCACTTTTAACCAAATTTGAATCTGATTCTCATAGAGGAATTTATGATGAATTTTCTAAGGTCACCTTCTTGAGATGGAATTCGGGAGCCTACAAAAACCCTAACTTCCTTAGTTCATATCTCTGAATATATAGTGATAAAAGATCTAAAATTTGGACACGAGGTTCATAAATATTTCATCTCAAATGGATTTTATTTATCTTCTAAAGCTTTGTATAAAAAAAGTTATAGCGAAAATTCCACAATGACCTGTTTGAAGCAGCGAAACCCTAGAATCCAAAGCTTTGATACCAAATGGTATGCAACCAGCTCACAAAATAGAAGAAGAGATAGATAAACGACTTCAAAATAAGCCTATTCAAGGGGGAAACCTACTTTACATTACACAAATGAACAGTTCTTGGATGATACAAATGACAACACCTCCTTTCTATATATAGGAGTCTAAGGGG